>JXCR01115601.1:20727-31758 GCA_002079205.1 Phalaenopsis hybrid cultivar | reverse complement strand
AAATGGTGATTTGAATTAGTTGAGCCATGAAAATGCTAAAGAAGTTGTGATGATCTTTTCACTTTGATCTTAATTTACTTTCAATCGGGCCAATTAATTTGTTACAATATGTTGAGTTTTACAACTAAAGTGAAGATTACATCCAAGATTCAGGGAGGTCAAAACCCTTGTAAGTTGGGTGCAAATAAATAGGGAAATAAAATTATCGGGCATAGAATTAGAGATTTTGGAGTGACAGACTAAAATCCTCAATTCGGTCCTATCGTTTGGGTGCTGAAGTGTAGATGTTAGCCCTCAGGCGAGGGGAACGTGGGAGCTTTGAAGTGAGAGCCAGTATCCTCCCAGCCTAGCCGCAGATTCAGTAGACAAGCATAGGATTAGTCAATGTTCTTTATGCCTGGACCAAAGAGTAAAGAATAGATTTGCTACTATTTGGCACAAAACAATTTAAACTGATTCACTTTATCCATTCACTATAATTTCTTGACAACGAGAATGATACTTTCTTATATATTGAATATCACATTAGAAAATTTATTAGTATAATTAGTTATTTAAGAATTATTAAAATTACATATTTATTGCAATTGCCTATTAGTGACAGATAAGCAATTTGAACTATTTTGTTGTGATTAAGTAGTAATTTTCTAAAATCATAGTTCGTAGTTCTAATGTTACTCCTTGAGGGATCGATATCTAGGACTCCATTAGAGCCCTATATTACTTGAGCGATACATATACTTGCGTTGATAAGTGTGACTTTACCATTATTGAATATTTTATATATACATCTTTATTGAATTTATAACAGTTATTAAGTTTTTGGTGTTGTTGGCGAGGAATTAAATCTTCTAGCAGTAGTATTAAATACTTGTATTTTTAAGCATATATAAAGTTGTTGTCACGTACCCCTAATCTCTGATTTCTCAATTATCACTTTCGTCCGTCAGAAATTGGTATACATCATACATCAAATCCTGCATTGGTATAAAGTTTGTTTAATGATAGATTAGCATGCTTTCTATCATTAATTTGTGATACAGTAAATGGTACGCCCTTACCTTGAATAAAGATGACTACTTGGTTAATTCCATGTGGGTTAGCATAGAATTTTTTTACCACTAGAACAACTACTGCAACGGTAGTGTAGCATAAAACTTCCCAACATCTCTGTATTATGATTTCCTCAATCTGCAAACTTGGATTACTCAATCCATGATTGACAAAGTCTCCCTCCTTAATAAGTCTCTTCTTCCTGATGACTTTGTTGTATAATTTCTGCACGTTAAAATGGATGAACTTTCTTTTATTGAAAACCCATATCTTGAAGTGTTTCTGGAATTGGAAGCCATGGATTTTGAAATCTGGAAGTTTCTGATCATCCAAAATGGTTTTCATGCTTTTAAAAAGATCTTAAGGCAATTATTTTGAAGTGTAATCCCGCCAAAGTTTGCCAAAATCTTCCTGAACCGCCGAAACTGCATTGCGTGCTATCGGCGCCCCCGATGGCGATGTCGGCTCCATGGCTCTGTAGAAGGGTGTCGTCGGAGCCAAAGCCATAGTTGCATCTGTTTTATCTTTGGTTTAATTCATTTCCAAATTTTCATCCAACACCAATATTTATCTTGATTTATGATATATAAGATTGTGTGGGATTCTAAGGTATTATTATTTCCTAATACTTAGAATAATTATTAAACAAAATACTAAGATATATAGATATATATGTATGTATATTGGTTGTCTCCCACCAAACGCTTGGTTTGACGTCGTCAGCCCGACGTACCAATATTTTTTCAGGATGACTCAACATCAAAATTTCTTTAAATTGTGGCATGTGCTCTTCATAATAATGTTTCAATTGATGCCCATTAACTTTAAACATCTTTCCAGTTTTAGGATCTTTAATTACAACAGTTCCATAATGATAGACTTTTATCACATTGAATGGTCCTAACCATTTAGATTTTAATTTTCCTGAAAATAATCTCAATATAATATTATATAATAGAACATATTGTCTAANCTTGATGACTAGATAATCTTGTTGCTACAGAGTTAATTTAATTACTTAAATGTTTTCTGAAAATCTCACTATAGTATTTACTTAAATCTAGCTTATAGTATTTCTGAATTAAAACTTTACTACAATAGACCATAATTTTTAGATAGTACTAANGTATTTACTTAAATCTAACTTATAGTATTTCTGAATTAAAACTTTACTACAATAGATCATAATTTTTAGATAGTACTAAAATTACTTGAGGATAAGTAATAGTTAAGTTTGGGAGATTTTGACCAAAGGAAAATATGTTGAGATTTTCATACTTATTTTATACTATTTTTATTATATTGCACTTTAAAGAAAGGTATTTTTGATGTTTTACTGCAGGTATGATAAATTATGATCATTGGAGAAAAAANGACCAAAGGAAAATATGTTGAGATTTTCATACTTATTTTACACTATTTTTATTATATTGCACTTTAAAGAAAGGTATTTTTGATGTTTTACTGCAGGTATGATAAATTATGATCATTGGAGAAAAAAAATGCAAAAAAGAGCGAATTTGGAGCGAAAAGAACCAAAATGTGAAGAATTGAACTAGGGCGTCGACGGTGAGCCCAACGGCTCCGACGGTGAGATTTTCCCGAGACTCCAGACAAATAATTTAGAAGGCCCGCCAACGGCGCCCTCGAGGACGCCGACGGCGAGATCAGCAGTTATATCAAAAGGTGCATTGAATGTGGATGATTTTTGGAGGGATGCTTAGGCAACTCTTAGGAAAACTCTTCTACATCCNACGGTGAGATTTTCCCGAGACTCCAGACAAATAATTTAGAAGGCCCGCCAACGGCGCCCTCGAGGACGCCGATGGCGAGATCAACAGTTATATCAAAAGGTGCATTGAATGTGGACGATTTTTGGAGGGATGGTTAGGCAACTCTTAGGAAAATTCTTCTACATCTTTAAAAGAATATTTTGGCCAAAAATTAAGAGAGAGTTTGAGGAGTTGGAAGGTTAGAACAGCCTCCAAGAGCCCCATTAGTGTGTACAGAGTTTACTTTAGGGTTAGATTGTGAGGAATTCTTAGAGAGATTGTAAAAGTGGAGGGAAAGTGAGAGATTTTTTCCTCCTTATTTTGAAGAAGAATTATGTGTGCTATAAAGAAAGAAAGAGATTCTGAGGAACTTCANTGGCCAAAAATTAAGAGAGAGTTTGAGGAGTTGGAAGGTTAGAACAGCCTCCAAGAGCCCCATTAGTGTGTAGAGAGTTTACTTTAAGGTTAGATTGTGAGGAATTCTTAAAGAGATTGTAAGAGTGGAGGGAAAGTGAGAGATTTCTTCCTCCTTGTTTTGAAGAAGAATTATGTGTGCTATAAAGAAAGAAAGAGATTCCGAGGAACTTCANGATTTGCTACTATTTGGCACAAAACAATTTGAACTGATTCACTTTATCCATTCACTATAATTTCTTGACAAGTAGAATGATACTTTCTTATATATTGAATATCACATTAGAAACTTTATTAGTATAATTAGTTATTTAAAAATTATTAAAATTACATATTTATTGCAATTGCCTATTAGTGACAGATAAGCAATTTGAATTATTTTGTTGTGATTAAGTAATAATTTTCTAAAATCATAGTTCGTAGTTCTAATATTACTCCTTGAGGGATCGATATCTAGGACTCCATTAGAGGCCTATATTACTTGAGCGATATCTTGCGTTGATAAGTGTGACTTTACCATTATTGAATATTTTATATATACATCTTTATTGAATTTATAACAGTTATTAAGTTTTTGGTGTTGTTGGCGAGGAATTAAATCTTCTAGCAGTAGTATTAAATACTTGTATTTTTAAGCATATATAAAGTTGTTGTCACGTACCCCTCTTCTCTTATTTCTCAATTATCACTTTCGTCCGTCAGAAATTGGTATACATCATACATCAAATCCTTCATTGGTATAAAGTTTGTTTAATGATAGATCAGCATGCTTTCTATCATTAATTTGTGATAGAGTAAATGGTACGCCCTTACCTTGAATAATGATGACTCCTTGGTTAATTCCATGTGGGTTAGCATAGAATTTTTTTACCACTAGAACAACTACTGCAACGGTAGTGTAGCATAAAACTTCCCAACATCTCTGTATTATGATTTCCTCAATCTGCAAACTTGGATTACTCAATCCATGATTGACAAAGTCTCCCTCCTTGATAAGTCTCTTCTTCGTGATGACTTTTTCGTATAGTTTCTGCGCGTTAAAATGGATGAACTTTCTTTTATTGAAAACCCATATCTTGAAGTGTTTCTAGAATTGGAAGCCATGGATTTTGAAATCTGGAAGTTTCTGATCATCCAAAATGGTTTTCATGCTTTTAAAAAGATCTTAAGACAGTTATTTTGAAGTGTAATCCCGCCAAAGTTTGCCAAAATCTTCCTGAACAGCCGAAACTGCATTGCGTGCTGTCGGCGCCCCCGATGGCGATGTCGGCTCCATGGCTCTGTAGAAGGGTGTCGTCGGAGCCAAAGCCATAGTTGCATCTGTTTTATATTTGGTTTAATTCATTTCCAAATTTTCATCCAACACCAATATTTGTCTTGATTTATGATATATAAGATTGTGTGGGATTCTAAGGTATTATTATTTCCTAATACTTAGAATAATTATTAAACAAAATACTAAGATATATAGATATATATGTATGTATATTGGTTGCCTCCCACCAAGCGCTTGGTTTGACGTCGTCAGCCCGACGTACCAATGTTTATTCAGGATGACTCAACATCAAAATTTCTTTAAATTGTGGCATGTGCTCTTCATAATAATGTTTCAATTGATGCCCATTAACTTTAAACATCTTTCCAGTTTTAGGATCTTTAATTACAACAGTTCCATAATGATAGACTTTTATCACATTGAATGGTCCTAACCATTTAGATTTTAGTTTTCCTGAAAATAATCTCAATATAATATTATATAATAGAACATCTTGTCTAGGTTCAAAGTTTTTTTTATAATCCTCCGATCATGTCATATTTTCATTTTTTCTTTATAGATTTTTGCATTATCATATGTTTTATTTCTAATCTCCTCAAGTTCATTGAGTTGCAATAATCTTTTCTCACCAGTATCCTTTAGATTAAAATTAAATTTCTTAATGGCCTAAAATGCTTTATGTTCCAACTCTACTGGTAAGTGACATGTTTTACCAAAAATAAGTCTATATGGGGACATTCCTATAGGAGTCTTATAAGCAGTTCTGTATGCCCATAGTTCAGTATCTAATCTAGCAGACCAGTCCAATTTATAAGGATTTAAATATTTTTCTAAAATTTGCTTTATTTCACGATTTGATATTTCTGCCAGACCGCTAATTTGGGGATGACAAACAGTAGAGAATCTATGAATAATATTAAATTTTCTAACTAATTTCTTGATCCTCTTATTCCTAAAATGGGATCCTCCATTTGTAATAATCGCTCTCGGCATTCCATATCTTGTAAAAATATTTTATTTAAAATTTTAGAACATATAATCAACAGCAAAAAATATATATAAATTTCCAAATAAAGGCATAAATGGTCCCATAAAATCTAATCCTTATACATCAAAAATTTCAACTTCCAATGTGTAATTTTAAGGCATTTCATTTCTTCTAGAAATATTTCATACTCGCTGATATCGATCGCATGTTTTAATATATTCATTAACATCTCTAAAAAGAGTAGAGCAATAAAATCCATCTTGCAAAATTTTATGTGCAGTTCTACTAGTTCCAAAATATCCTCCGAATTCAAATCATGATATTGTTCAATTATTTGTTCAGTTTCTTTGTAAGGCACACACCTTCTAATGATGAAATATTTACACTGTTTGTATAGATGTGGGTCATCCCAAAAATAGAATCTTGAATCATGAATAAATTTCTTTAATTGTTGATTCCTTACATCTGGTGATATAATATCACTCATAATATGATTTACTATATCAATATCCACGGTATATTCTTTATATCAATAGTATAAAATTGTTCATCAAGGAAAGTTTTTAAAATTTCATTTGCAAAATCAGTTAATATTTCTTGTTCTAGTCTTGGAAAATGATCAGCAATTTGATTATCAGTTCCTTTTTTATCACTACCACAAAATCAAACTCTTGCATCAGAAGTATCCATTTAATTAATCTCGGTTTAACACCCTTCTTTTGCATCAAATATTTGACAGCAGAATGGACTGTATGCACTATACATTTAGCTCCAATTAAGTAAGGTCTAAACTTATCAAATGCACAAACAATAGCTAATAACTCTCTTTCAGTAGTGGTGCAATTAATTTGAGCATCATTTAGAGTTTTACAAGCATAATATGTTACTTTAAAAACCTTATTATACATTTTTCCTAAAACAGCTCCAATAGCATGATCACTAGCATCACACATTATTTACTAAAACACTAAAAGTTTGCATAATGGCTTAGTAATTTTTTAAAAATTCTTTATATAATGCCTGTGGAAACCAGCATGTCCTAGAAAATTTCTTACCCCTCTAACCGTAGTAGGAGGTGGCAATTTCACAATAACTTGAATTTTGCTCGATCTATTTCCATGTCATTTTCAAAAAATTTATGCCCAAGTACATTTCCTCCTGTGACCATAAATTGACATTTTTCTCAATTTAGTACTAAGTTGTCTTTTTCACATCTTTCCAAAAATTTTTCTAAATTATTTTAACATAATTCAAATGAAGTCCCGAATATAGAAAAATCATCCATAAATACTTACATTCCACGTTCAATTAAATTACAAAAAATTGACATCATATATCTTTGAAAAGTCACAAGTGCATTACATAGTCCAAAATACATTCTACGAAAAGCAAATGTTTCATAAGGGCTTGTAAATGTTATTTTCTATTGATCCTCAAGAGCAATTGGAATTTGATGATACCCGGTATATCCATCTAAAAAGTAGTAATATTTTTTTCCAGCCAATCTATCCAACATTTGGTCTATAAATGGTAAAGGAAAATGATCTTTCCTGGTGGACATATTTAATTTTCTATAGTCTATAAAAATTTGCCAGCCAGCAACTTGTCTCATTGGAATTAATTTATTTTTATCATTTACTTCAACTGTCATTCCTCCTTTCTTTGGAACACAGTGAATCGAACTTACCCAAGAACTATCGGAAATATAATATATAGTTCCAGCATCTAACTATTTTAAGACTTTTTTTAACAATTTATTTCATTATCGGGTTTAATCTCCTTTGAGGATAAGGTTTAAGTTTGTATTGTTCATCTAATAGAATTCTGTGCATATAAATTGAAGGACTGATTCCTTTAATATCTGCTAAAGTCCATCCAAAGGCCTTCTTATATCTTTTCAATATTCTTACTAATTTTTGTTCTTAAATTTCAGTTAAATCAGAAGATATAATAATAGGTAACTTATATGAATCTCCTAAAAATACATATTTTAAGTGGGTAGGTTATACTTTCATTTCAAGTTCAAGTGGTTTAATACTTAAAGGAATAAGATTTTTATTATCATTTTCCAAAAGGTCTAAAATTTCAAATTTGTCCTGAACATAATCTAAATTTTCTTCTTTTATTTCATTCTCATTCTAAAATTCTCTTCTTGCCTTAATTTTTCTTCAAACATTCCTTTAAATCGCTCATTACTTAAATAATCAGTAACTTCCATTCTAAAATATTCATTATCTTTTTCTATCGCAGGATATTTCATAGCTTTAACTATATTAAATGTTACTTCTTGATCATTGACTTTCATTATTAATTCTCTTTTTTACACATCTATCACAGCTCTCCTTGTTGCAAGAAATGGTCTCCCTAAAATAATAGAAATCTCTTTATCTTCCTACATATCTAATACAATAAAGTCTATAGGAAAAATAAATTTATCCACTTTCACTAATACATCTTCTGTAACACCTTTAGGATAAGTGATTGATCGATCAACTAACTGAAGAGTTACGGTAGTAGAGGAAAACTCTCCTAAATTTAAACGTTTAAAAATTGATAGAGGCATAAGATTAATACTAGCTCCTAGATCACATAAAGCTTTTTCAAAAAATTTCTCACCAATAACACAAAGTATAGTAAAATTACCAAAATCTTTTAGCTTTTCAGGAAGCTTTTTCTGAATAATTGTGCTTCACTCTTCACTGTGTGCAACGGTCTCGTGATCTGCAAACTTCCTTTTTTATTTAATGTATCTTTCATAAATTTCATATAACTTGGCATTTGTTCCAAAGTATCAATGAAAGGAATATTTATCGTTAACTTTTTAAGGACTTCAAAAAATTTTGTAAATTATTTTTCTTTATTCTTCTTCTTCAATCGTTGAGGAAACAGAGGTGGTAGTTTTTCTAAAGAAATTTATATTAGTTTATTTTCATCATTGTCGCTTACAATTTCTACCTTCTCCTTCTCAACCTCAGTTTCTCTTTGGATTCTTGTTTCCACTTCGTAATTGAATAGCTTTAATTTGCTCCTTATTATAATCTTTTAGATTAACTTCGACAGTATTAGGAAGAATTCCTGAAGGTTTGTTACTAAGTACAGTAGCAATATGTCCTAATTTATTTTTAATATTTTGAATTGCAGACCCTTGATTTTGTATTTGCTTTCTCATGTTCAACATTACTTTTTCAATAGTCAACTTCTTCTCCATAAATTGTGAGTTATTGTTAAATCCAGGAAGATAATATGGTCTATGGTTAGGATTCCCTTGGTTATTTGAATTTTCTAGGTGGTTCACCAAATTGTTATAATTATTCCAACTAAAATTAGGGTGATTTTTCCATCCAGGATTACAATAATTAGAAAAGGGATTATTATTTTTATTATTTATAGAATTCAAAGTTTCATAAGCTCATGGAGTATTAATTATCTGTTCTAGTGAATTTTCCTCTAAAACTGATGGAATTTAAGAATAGTTCACTCTGATTTGATCAATCTTCTTTGATATAGTAGCAATTTGAGATGCTAAAATAGACATTTCATTAGAATCATGAATACTAGCTACTCTCTTTGGATTTACCCATTCAAAGGGCTATTGAAAATTATTAGTAGTCATTTCCTCTATCAAAAAATATGCTTCATCAAAAGGTTTTGACATTAATGATCCACTTGCAGAAGCATCTATAGTAGATCTAAGTGATCCTACTAATCCATTGTAAAAAATTTGAATTATTAACCAATTTGGTAAAGCATGGTGTGGACATCTCCTAAGGAGATCTTTAAATCTTTTCGAGGCTTCATATATTGATTCCCCTTTGAACTCACAAAAAGATGTAATATCGTTTCTAAGCTTAACAGTTTTTTAGAGTAGAAAATATTTAGCTAAGAATTTTTGTGATAATTCTCCCCAAGTTCTGATAGATTCGGAAGCTAATGAATTTAACCAAGCTTTAGTTTTGCCCTTTAATGAAAAAGAAAAAAGTCTAAGCTTGACAGCATCATTGGACACTCCATCATATTTAAAAATATCACATATTTTAAGAAAACTAGTAAGATGTAAGTTAGGATCTTCAGTAGGTGTTCCTCCAAACTGATTATTTGTATCAATTAGATAAAAATAGGTTTAAGCTCCAATGAATTAGCAGCAACATTAGGATTTTGAATAGTCAAGTGAAGTTCATATGTTGTAGGATTAGCATAATCTTTTAAAAGTTTTTATCGGTTTTCATTTATTTGATTATCTAAGTTATTTGTCATTTCGTTCAAATTTTTTAATTTCTTTTTGTTGTTTCCAAACTTTTCTTATAGTGCGTTCTAATTCTAAATCGTAAGGTACTAAATCTTTGGNACCACACTAAACAATACACACAATGGAACACTCCCGAAGACTCTATGACACACTAGCTCCCCCCCCCACCACTTTTATAATCAATTTTCTGCTCTAAATAAAGCATGATGTTGGTTTTCCAAGATGTGTGTTCAATAAATCTTCAAAAAGAAACCAAATTCATCGAATCTTCTAGAAATTTGCCCAGCACAGATATTGGCGCCGTCGGCGNACTTTTTTCCTAAAACAGCTCCAATAGCATGATCACTAGCATCACACATTATTTACTAAAACACTAAAAGTTGGCATAATGGCTTAGTAATTTTTTAAAAATTCTTTATATAATGTCTGTANAAAATTGTTCATCAAGGAAAGTTTTTAAAATTTCATTTGCAAAATCAGTTAATATTTCTTGTTCTAGTCTTGGAAAATGATCAGCAATTTGATTATCAGTTCCTTTTTTATCACTACCACAAAATCAAACTCTTGCATCAGAAGTATCCATTTAATTAATCTCGGTTTAACACCCTTCTTTTGCATCAAATATTTGACAGCAGAATGGACTGTATGCACTATACATTTAGCTCCAATTAAGTAAGGTCTAAACTTATCAAATGCACAAACAATAGCTAATAACTCTCTTTCAGTAGTGGTGCAATTAATTTGAGCATCATTTAGAGTTTTACAAGCATAATATGTTACTTTAAAAACCTTATTATACATTTTTCCTAAAACAGCTCCAATAGCATGATCACTAGCATCACACATTATTTACTAAAACACTAAAAGTTTGCATAATGGCTTAGTAATTTTTTAAAAATTCTTTATATAATGCCTGTGGAAACCAGCATGTCCTAGAAAATTTCTTACCCCTCTAACCGTAGTAGGAGGTGGCAATTTCACAATAACTTGAATTTTGCTCGATCTATTTCCATGTCATTTTCAAAAAATTTATGCCCAAGTACATTTCCTCCTGTGACCATAAATTGACATTTTTCTCAATTTAGTACTAAGTTGTCTTTTTCACATCTTTCCAAAAATTTTTCTAAATTATTTTAACATAATTCAAATGAAGTCCCGAATATAGAAAAATCATCCATAAATACTTACATTCCACGTTCAATTAAATTACAAAAAATTGACATCATATATCTTTGAAAAGTCACAAGTGCATTACATAGTCCAAAATACATTCTACGAAAAG
>JXCR01115601.1:0-20328 GCA_002079205.1 Phalaenopsis hybrid cultivar | reverse complement strand
TTCCATGTCATTTTCAAAAAATTTATGCCCAAGTACATTTCCTCCTGTGACCATAAATTGACATTTTTCTCAATTTAGTACTAAGTTGTCTTTTTCACATCTTTCCAAAAATTTTTCTAAATTATTTTAACATAATTCAAATGAAGTCCCGAATATAGAAAAATCATCCATAAATACTTACATTCCACGTTCAATTAAATTACAAAAAATTGACATCATATATCTTTGAAAAGTCACAAGTGCATTACATAGTCCAAAATACATTCTACGAAAAGAAAATGTTTCATAAGGGCTTGTAAATGTTATTTTCTATTGATCCTCAAGAGCAATTGGAATTTGATGATACCCGGTATATCCATCTAAAAAGTAGTAATATTTTTTTCCAGCCAATCTATCCAACATTTGGTCTATAAATGGTAAAGAAAAATGATCTTTCCTGGTGGACATATTTAATTTTCTATAGTCTATAAAAATTTGCCAGCAAGCAACTTGTCTCATTGGAATTAATTTATTTTTATCATTTACTTCAACTGTCAGTCCTCCTTTCTTTGGAACACAGTGAATCGAACTTACCCAAGAACTATCGGAAATATAATATATAGTTCCAGCATCTAACCATTTTAAGACTTTTTTTAACAATTTATTTCATTATCGGGTTTAATCTCCTTTGAGGATAAGGTTTAAGTTTGTATTGTTCATCTAATAGAATTCTGTGCATATAAATTGAAGGACTGATTCCTTTAATATCTGCTAAAGTCCATCCAAAGGCCTTCTTATATCTTTTCAATATTCTTACTAATTTTTGTTCTTAAATTTCAGTTAAATCAGAAGATATAATAATAGGTAACTTATATGAATCTCCTAAAAATACATATTTTAAGTGGGTAGGTTATACTTTCATTTCAAGTTCAAGTGGTTTAATACTTAAAGGAATAAGATTTTTATTATCATTTTCCAAAAGGTCTAAAATTTCAAATTTGTCCTGAACATAATCTAAATTTTCTTCTTTTATTTCATTCTCATTCTAAAATTCTCTTCTTGCCTTAATTTTTCTTCAAACATTCCTTTAAATCGCTCATTACTTAAATAATCAGTAACTTCCATTCTAAAATATTCATTATCTTTTTCTATCGCAGGATATTTCATAGCTTTAACTATATTAAATGTTACTTCTTGATCATTGACTTTCATTATTAATTCTCTTTTTTACACATCTATCACAGCTCTCCTTGTTGCAAGAAATGGTCTCCCTAAAATAATAGAAATCTCTTTATCTTCCTACATATCTAATACAATAAAGTCTATAGAAAAAATAAATTTATCCACTTTCACTAATACATCTTCTGTAACACCTTTAGAATAAGTGATTGATCGATCAACTAACTGAAGAGTTACANTCTTCCTACATATCTAATACAATAAAGTCTATAGGAAAAATAAATTTATCCACTTTCACTAATACATCTTCTGTAACACCTTTAGGATAAGTGATTGATCGATCAACTAACTGAAGAGTTACGGTAGTAGAGGAAAACTCTCCTAAATTTAAACGTTTAAAAATTGATAGAGGCATAAGATTAATACTAGCTCCTAGATCACATAAAGCTTTTTCAAAAAATTTCTCACCAATAACACAAAGTATAGTAAAATTACCAAAATCTTTTAGCTTTTCAGGAAGCTTTTTCTGAATAATTGTGCTTCACTCTTCACTGTGTGCAACGGTCTCGTGATCTGCAAACTTCCTTTTTTATTTAATGTATCTTTCATAAATTTCATATAACTTGGCATTTGTTCCAAAGTATCAATGAAAGGAATATTTATCTTTAACTTTTTAAGGACTTCAAAAAATTTTGTAAATTATTTTTCTTTATTCTTCTTCTTCAATCGTTGAGGAAACAGAGGTGGTAGTTTTTCTAAAGAAATTTATATTAGTTCATTTTCATCATTGTTNTTTCTTTATTCTTCTTCTTCAATCGTTGAGGAAACAGAGGTGGTAGTTTTTCTAAAGAAATTTATATTAGTTTATTTTCATCATTGTCGCTTACAATTTCTACCTTCTCCTTCTCAACCTCAGTTTCTCTTTGGATTCTTGTTTCCACTTCGTAATTGAATAGCTTTAATTTGCTCCTTATTATAATCTTTTAGATTAACTTCGACAGTATTAGGAAGAATTCCTGAAGATTTGTTACTAAGTACAGTAGCAATATGTCCTAATTTATTTTTAATATTTTGAATTGCAGACCCTTGATTTTGTATTTGCTTTCTCATGTTCAACATTACTTCTTCAATAGTCAACTTCTTCTCCATAAATTGTGAGTTATTGTTAAATCCAGGAAGATAATATGGTCTATGGTTAGGATTCCCTTGGTTATTTGAATTTTCTAGGTGGTTCACCAAATTGTTATAATTATTCCAACTAAAATTAGGGTGATTTTTCCATCCAGGATTACAATAATTAGAAAAGGGATTATTATTTTTATTATTTATAGAATTCAAAGTTTCATAAGCTCATGGAGTATTAATTATCTGTTCTAGTGAATTTTCCTCTAAAACTGATGGAATTTAAGAATAGTTCACTCTGATTTGATCAATCTTCTTTGATATAGTAGCAATTTGAGATGCTAAAATAGACATTGCATTAGAATCATGAATACTAGCTACTCTCTTTGGATTTACCCATTCAAATGGCTATTGAAAATTATTAGTAGTCATTTCCTCTATTAAAGAATATGCTTCATCAAAAGTTTTTGTCATTAATCATCCACTTGCAGAAGCATCTATAGTAGATCTAAGTGATCCTACTAATCCATTGTAAAAAATTTTAATTATTAACCAATTTGGTAAAGCATGGTGTGGACATCTCCTAAGGAGATCTTTAAATCTTTTCGAGGCTTTATATATTGATTCCCCTTCGAACTCACAAAAAGATGTAATATCGTTTCTAAGCTTAACAGTTTTTTAGAGTGGAAAATATTTAGCTAAGAATTTTTGTGATAATTCTCCCCAAGTTCTGATAGATTCGGAAGCTAATGAATTTAACCAAGCTTTAGTTTTGCCCCTTAATGAAAAAGAAAAAAGTCTAAGCTTGACAGCATCATTAGACACTCCATCATATTTAAAAATAGCACATATTTTAAGAAAACTAGCAAGATGTAAGTTAGGATCTTCAGTAGGTGTTCCTCCAAACTGATTATTTGTATCAATTAAATAAAAATAGGTTTAAGCTCCAATGAATTAGCAGCAACATTAGGATTTTGAATAGTCAAGTGAAGTTCATATGTTGTAGGATTAGCATAATCTTTTAAAAGTTTTTATCGGTTTTCATTTATTTGATTATCTAAGTTATTTGTCATTTCGTTCAAATTTTTTAATTTCTTTTTGTTGTTTCCAAACTTTTCTTATAGTGCGTTCTAATCCTAAATCGTAAGGTACTAAATCTTTGGATAATTGGATCCAATACTACTCATAAAAAAATATATCAAAGAAAAATTTCTTAAAAGTACTCTTACATTTCAAAAATATTTAATGATATTATTTTTTTATGATTCTTTTTTTAATTTTTTATTTTATTTTATCGTTAAATTTCATAGTTTACCAAATCTATTTAATTTATTGTTACCTTCTCCGGCAATGGCGCCAAAAACTTGCTTTTGATTTTTTTTATATGCAAGTATTTATTAAGTTGACACCACTACTTGAAGATTTTAATTCCCGACAACGGCGACAAAAACATGATCCCCAAAATTATAATTGTGTAAAATCAATAAAAATGACTCTGCTTTGCAGCGATGCCAAAAACTTGGTTTGTTATTTTATGAATAAGAATTTGATGCAATTTATGTTGGGATTCTACATATGTATGCGTATCATTGTCAAGTAATACAGAACTTTCTGATTAAGCCCCAAATATCGATCACATGAGGAATGTTTAAATTTGAAATAAAATTTTAAATTAGGAAATTCACAACAATAAATAAAATCTACTATACTAATTTTGAATATTTAAGGTGCTATCAGAACTAAATTATAAAATACTAGTAAAATTGTAAAGAAAAGCTAAACTATAACTATCAAACTATGTTTTTTTGATGAAGTTATCTAATATGAGAAGGCATCTTTTCCACTATAATGATTTTTTACTTAAATGAGAGATAAATGGTTTGAATTTGTATTGTGTCAAATAGGAGCAATTTTAATTTTCTACCCTTAGTCAAGTCTTATAGAGAATTGTTGGCTACTCTTAGGTTTAGTCTCTAAATTCATAGTTAGGCTACGAGGATACTGACTCTCACTCTAGAGCCCCCACTTCCCTTCCCCTGACGGTTAATGCTCTCTTTATTTCTTAAATAGTAAGACCAAATTGGGGATTTTAGTCTGTCACGCTAGAATCTCCAATTATTCGCCCATTAATTTATATTTCCTTATTTATTTGCACCCAACTTAATGAACGAAACAATACTTCATGGAATCAAATGTGATTCTCACTTTGTTGTAAAACTCATACATCATTTCCTGGATATTATGCTTCACAACAGATGTTAACATTTCAATTGGCTAAGTCANGGTGCTATCAGAACTAAATTATAAAATACTAGTAAAATTGTAAAGAAAAGCTAAACTATAACTATCAAACTACGTTTTTTTGATGAAGTTATCTAATATGAGAAGGCATCTTTTCCACTATAATGAGTTTTTACTTAAATGAGAGATAAATGGTTTGAATTTGTATTGTGTTAAATAGGAGCAATTTTAGTTCTCTACCTTTAGTCAAGTCTTACAGAGAATTGTTGGCTACTCTTAGGTTTAATCTCTAAATTCATAGTTAGGCTACGAGGATACTGGCTCTCACTCTAGAGCTCCCACTTCCCTTCCCCTGACGGTTAATGCTCTCTTTAGTTCTTAAATAGTAAGACCAAATTGGGGATTTTAATCTGTCACCCTAGAATCTCCAATTATTCGCCCATTAATTTATATTTCCTTATTTATTTGCACCCAACTTAATGAACGAAACACTCCTTCATGGAATCAAATGTGATTCTCACTTTGTTGTAAAACTCATACTCCATTTCCTGGATATTATGTTTCACAACAGATGTTAACATTTCAATTGGCTAAGTCGAAAAGTAAATTAAGAATAGACTGAAAAATCATCACAATTTATTTTATATTTTAAAACTGGCACATCCAAATTATCTCTTCATTTCACCATATCTCAGAGTAGGAAGAAAGACAAAGAAATCTACTCATGCCTCATGAGGAAGATATGATAAAATATAAACTTCATAAATAAAAGAAAGTTTATACAATAATAATGAACAAATACTACTTTTCTTTAACTCTTCCTCATAGCAAATCCCTTGTAACCTCTCTTAGACTCTTTCTCTCTTTACAATACTCTTGATTTTCTTTTCAATGATGTAGGAGAGAAGAAATCTCTCACTTCTTTCCCTCTCTAACAACTCTTAGGAGAAATCACACTTTGGGTATGTTTGGCACAGCTGTTGATTATTTATAATCTACTTATAAGCAGATTATTCTGATAATTTGATAACCTGATAATCTATAGATTATCAGAATAATCTGGCTTGCTATTTGGGGGCAGCTTATTTGGATTAGCTTATTAGTGGTTAAATGANTTATATTTCAAACAATAACGATTCGAACACGAACGAACGCATCACTGTTCGTGTTTGGTTCGTTTAACTAAATGAACAAAAAAAATTTGTTTGCGTTTGTCTCGTTTACTTATCGAACGAATCGAACACGAACTCATTGACGAACCAAACATGAACTGTTCGCGAACAACGAGCTTTTTTGACAGCCCTATTTGGATCCAATACTACTCATAAAAAAATATATCAAAGAAAAATTTCTTAAAAGTACTCTTACATTTCAAAAAATATTTAATGATATTATTTTTTTATGATTCTTTTTTTCATTTTTTAATTTTATTTTATCGTTAAATTTCATAGTTTACCAAATCTATTTAATTTATTGTTACATTCTCCGGCAATGGCGCCAAAAACTTGANAAAAATAGTACAAAGACAAGTACAACTACAATGAGAAATATTAAAATATTTAATTTCGAACTGTGACTACGCCTGTCCTCGTCTGCACTATCAACCTGGGAAAACATCGAATTCCCTNTCTCTAACAACTCTTAGGAGAAATCACACTTTGGGTATGTTTGGCACAGCTGTTGATTATTTATAATCTACTGATAAGCAGATTATTCTGATAATTTGATAACCTAATAATCTATAGATTATCAGAATAATCTGGCTTGCTATTTGGGGGCAGCTTATTCGGATTAGCTTATTAGTGGTTAAATGGCATTCTTGTCACTGTCTGATAAAACTATTTGGTGCAGCTTATTCAGAATAGCTTATCGGTAGAACATAAGCATATAGTGCAGAAGCATACAATCATCACAGATCAGTTTCAAAAGATGACATGCAGTCCTCACACTCTTGTGAGTACCAGAAGAAATAAAAATAGTACAAAGACAAGTACAACTACAATGAGAAATATTAAAATATTTAATTTCGAACTGTGACTACGCTTGTCCTCGTCTGCACTATCAACCTGGGAAAACATCGAATTCCCATGACTGCTGGCAGTGTAATATGTGGGACTGTCAGCCCACTGGAAGAAGCCGCAACGAGCAGAAACACCCTTAGCGCAACCGTAGAACTGCCTCCCAAAGCTATTAGGCTGGCACGATGCGGTTCACAATAACACAAAATACCCCTGTCTGTAACTGATATCCTAGAAGTCATATTTGTATAACTGCAAAAGAAACCAATAAACATCAAGAATGGCAGTACTTATCACAAAAAAATAAAATAGACATACAAAATTAATCTACATATATACGAAGAAAAGAAAGACTTATTGGATTAGCTGTCATATATAACATCTGCTATAGACTCCCTCAGAGCAGCCATCTCAGCCATACCCTCCGCGTCATGACTACAAATTCATTAAATTCATTCTCATCCTCAGGAACTGAAGGCCCAATCATGCTTTCTAATGGTTCTTCATAGACTGTCAGCTCTTCATTATCATCCATACTAAAGTCCGTATCTAAACATGAAGGGTGTCGCCGTATGAAGTTATGAAGTGCCATTGTTTCCACCAAAATATGCACTTGCTTCTGAAATGAATATGATAGCATATCATGTAGGATGACTCATGTCTTCTTCCACACACCAAACATTCTTTCAATTACCCCACATAAAAAAGAATGGCGTTTGTTAAACATTTCCTACCATGAATAGTTACACTTGCTCGCTCAAAATCAAGAATGTGATACCTAGTGTCTGGATATGATTTGAGATAGCCCCTCTGCATTGGGTATCCAGCATCAACCAAATAGAATTTTCCTGNTGCTGGATTAGCTGTCATATATAACATCTGCTATAGACTCCCTCAGAGCAGCCATCTCAGCCACACCCTCCGCGTAATGACTACAAATTCATTAAATTCATTCTCATCCTCAGGAACTGAAGGCCCAATCATGCTTTCTAATGGTTCTTCATAGACTGTCAGCTCTTCATTATCATCCATACTAAAGTCCGTATCTAAACATGAAGGGTGTTGCCGTATGAAGTTATGAAGGGCCATTGTTTCCACCATAATATGCACCTGCTTCTGAAATGAATATGATAGCATATAATGTAGGATGACTCATGTCTTCTTCCACACACCAAACATTCTTTCAATTACCCCACATAAAAAAGAATGTCGTTTGTTAAACATTTCTTTCCTACCATGAAGAGTGACACTTGCTCGCTCAAAATCAAGAATGTGATACCTAGTGTCTGGATATGATTTGAGATAGCCCCTTTGCATTGGGTATCCAGCATCAACCAAATAGAATTTTCCTATTATGGAAGTTATTGTTATTTGCAATAAATACCTATAATTTGAAATTTTAAACTTCAATACATACCTGGAAGCAGATGAGGAAAACTCTTCAATCTATTTCTCGTAGCATAAGCAAAAATCACCACACTAAACAATACACACAATGGAACACTCCCGAAGACTCTATGACACACTAGCCCCCCCCCACCACTTTTATAATCAATTTTCTGCTCTAAATAAAGCATGATGCTGGTTTTCCAAGATGTGTGTTCAATAACTCTTCAAAAAGCGACCAAATTCATCGAATCTTCTAGAAATTTGCCCAGCACTGATATTGGCGCCGTCGGCACCCACGATGGCGCTGTCGGCGCCCATGATCGGAATAAATTCTTATGCTTTCTGTCAAATGGCACTGTCGGCGCCCACTCTGGCACTTTCGGCACCCCCACCCCCACTATTTTGTACCTCTCCTTCATGTTGGCATCGTCGGTNACCCACGATGGCGCTGTCGGCGCCCATGATCGGAATAAATTCTTATGCTTTCTGTCAAATGGCACTGTCGGCACCCACTCTGGCACTTTCGGCACCCCCACCCCCACTATTTTGTACTTCTCCTTCATGTTGGCATCGTTGGCGCTGTGTTTTTCTTCCAAAATGTCATTTTGACTACAAATTTCATCATTTTTGCTTCAAGTGCTAAAAACTATCAACCTACAATAAAACATAAAAAATATCTTCCATTAAAATGTAATATCACCAAAAATGAGTATAAAATATAGGTCTAAAATATATATATTTTTAGTGTATCAGGACTATATAAAGGCTCAAAGGAAAAGTGAGAATTTTTGTCGCATTAGGTGGACAATATTGAGATCCTATGGATTANATAGGTCTAAAATATATATATTTTTAGTGTATCAGGACTATATAAAGGCTCAAAGGAAAAGTGAGAATTTTTTGTCGCATTAGGTGGACAATATTGAGATCCTATAGATTGTTGTTTAATTTCTAAAGAGAGATGTGTTATTTCAGATCCTCTTTCTGTTGAATATGTTTGTGCTACCCACGATGCTAGCTCCAAGCTTCTCGTCGTAGCGAATTTAAATTTTCTAATGTGTGAAGTCCTGATGTCAAATCAAATGTTCCCTAAGGTTAGGTATATTCAAATATTATGTGGGATGTTCAAGTTGATTAAAGTGACACCGGGTAGGATCCTACGGTTTCCTCATTCTGGTACCACTATATTCTTTTGGATTCACTTAGTCGNTCGTCGTAGCGAATTTAAATTTTCTAATGTGTGAAGTCCTGATGTCAAATCAAATGTTCCCTAAGGTTAGGTTTATTCAAATATTATGTGGGATGTTCAAGTTGATTAAAGTGACACTGGGTAGGATCCTACGGTTTCCTCATTCTGGTACCACTATATTCTTTTGGATTCACTTAGTCCAAATGAATTTACTAAACTCAACTTAATGAGTTACATACTTTCATTTAGACCGTGGGAAATCTCATTAGCAACCATAGGTTACCTCCTCCGAGGGATTCCTGATCATCCGATAGAGACGTTTTAATTTAGTTGCAATTTTTGTTTTATTTTTGTTTGTGATTAAATTTTGAGTTGTTTTATATTTTGACTGTTGTGGCGATGAATTTTATCTTGTATGATTTAATTAAGTATGANGAGTTGTTTTATATTTTGACTGTTGTGGCGATGAATTTTATCTTGTATGATTTAATTAAGTATGATTTTTTTTAATTAAATCTGCTTGCTAAAATTGTTATCATACTTGAAATATATGCAATTCACTTAAATAAGCAGAGAATACAGATTTCATAAATATTTTGCAATTCAAAAATACAATTTGATTTCTTAATTTTATTTTGTTTTCAGNATGATTTTTTTAATTAAATCTGCTTGCTAAAATTGTTATCATACTTGAAATATATGCAATTCACTTAAATAAACAGAGAGTACAGATTTCATAAATATTTTCGCATTCAAAAATACAATTTGATTTCTTAATTTTATTTTGTTTTCAATTTTGTGGCTATCCTAAAAGTTTTAGTTTTAGCAAGCAGGGTGAATTTTTTGTTTAACATGCAAATTTATAAGCATGAGGCAAGAGGTGCAAATAAACATTAGTAAATTGCGACGAAATAACTTAAAATAGTATCTGTCAATTCTTCCCGTTCCTCCACCTGAAAGGTCAGTACTTGCAAGGCATATATATATATATATATATATAATTTTGCAGGAGTTAAAACATTTTTGTAAGGAAAAGCAGAGAGTACATATATGAGGCATCTCTACTAGATCCTGTGTTGTATATTGGTGGGTCCAATTTATTCATTTGTAAAGATGATTCCATTAAGCAAAAAATAATATGTCCAAGTGTTATCCGAGATTCCCAAAGGATTACGAAAAAGGTCCTAGGTAATACCCTAAACATTTTATAGTCCCTCGAATCATCTGGAGCTCATTTTGGCCTTATTATGTTTGTTATGTGGTTCACTTAGTTTATAACCTTTTGCTCAGTGAACCTTGATGTTTTTATTATCCCTTCAAGTGGGGTAATTATCACTTGATGTTTCACTTATGAATTATACGGGTAAAGGCCCTTATGAGCGATTTGGCTTAATGCAGGAACTTAGCCGATTTGATTTTAAAGATGGGCTTATAAAGTTTTAAAAGGTTTCAAATTATAGGTCATTTTCTAAACCTCATTAGACATGATTTTGATTAAACCTAATTCAGCACTAGACCCTTAAAACTTAATAGGTAAATTTGTAATTGATTTTAAGAAAATTTAAATATTTATAATTACAATCCTTATCATATGTCATAAATTATTTTAAAACCATTAGTTGGGGTTTTAAATCAGTGGGTTATGATCTTTCAAAGTCAAACCCCTCACCTTAATATCTTCTTATTAATTATTCTTCCAAATTTTATTAACTTGTGAAATTACAAATTTATCTTTAAGGAGATCCAAGTGAAATTGGTTGCTACCATTTATCCCTTTCATATTTAAATCCTCAATATATGTCAATCAAGATTGTTCATTTCCCATTTACCCTTTGGTTAGCCTAAAAATTAATTAGGGCTCAAATTCCAAAATTACTCTTTTGCCCTTAAAGCCTTAACACCTCATAATTCACTAAATCAACACAAATGACTTTAAAATTTTTATGTTACCCCACTCATGGGTTAATTAAAATAAAAGAGGAGAAAATGTAATTTTTCTAAATTTATTTAATTTATTTAATTATTTTTAATGCATAAATAGAGATTTTTAATGAAAATTTAATAACTCAGCCTAAACAAGGTTTCTATCCTTAAAATAATTACCAGAGGTTCACCTAGGTTAGAAGACCACTTGGATTAATCCTTACAATTTTTAAAGGTTTAATTGAATTATTAGAATTATTTGTTTGTTTTGAGTATTAATTAAATATAAAATATTATTTAAATGAAAGATTAAATTTTACTTTTTTCATAAATCTTTCTGAGGTTAGGGAACCAAAAGAAAAAAAGTTTCCTATTTTTGTTGTTTATATTTTAATTATTAGAATCTTTTAATGGAAAATTAAAGCAAAATTCATTTTAAGCCTTCAAAAATTAATATCATGACTTAGAAAATTAGGAAAATTATTTTAATTAATCCAAAGTGATCAGGAAACCAAATGTAACATTTTAGTGTGTTTATACAATTTTACAATTTTTATGATTATAAAATTAATTTTTAATTATTTAAATACTTAAAAATAGCTTAAAAATGAAGTATTTTTTTAATTATACTTTTGCTTTTTTTAGGTTCTTCTTGTCATAAGGAGCTCCCAAAACTAATTTAGTGATTTTTTTTAGTTGTATTTTAATTATTATAATTATTTTAGTGTCAAAAATGTCATTTTACTTAATTAATCCATTTTGATGGTCAAAGTAACTCCAATTGACTTGAATTTTTTATGGGGAGCTCCTCTGATATTAAATTATAGTGGAGAATAATTTTTATGCCACTTATNAAAAATTAATATCATGACTTAGAAAATTAGGAAAATTATTTTAATTAATCCAAAGTGATCAGGAAACCAAATTTAACATTTTAGTGTGTTTATACAATTTTACAATTTTTATGATTATAAAATTAATTTTTAATTATTTAAATACTTAAAAATAGCTTAAAAATGAAGTATTTTTTTAATTATACTTTTGCTTTTTTTAGGTTCTTCTTGTCATAAGGAGCTCCCAAAACTAATTTAGTGATTTTTTTTAGTTGTATTTTAATTATTATAATTATTTTAGTGTCAAAAATGTCATTTTACTTAATTAATCCATTTAGATGGTCAAATTAACTCCAATTGACTTGATTTTTTTATGGGGAGCTCCTCTGATATTAAATTATAGTGGAGAATAATTTTTATGCCACTTACATTTATAATTACTCAAATTTAATTTTATTTCATTTTTAGGGGATGGTGACAATTAGGATTATTTTTAATGGGTTAAACTAAGTTTATATTTTTCCTAGGATCCTCTAACCACAGTGAACCTACAAAAATATGTTCTGTATTTTTTTAATCAATATTTTAATTATTTTAATTTTTATACCAAAATAGGGATCATTGACTTGAAAATTAGAGATCTCTGCCTAGAGATGCCCCCGACCTTGGAAAATCAAGGGTGATGCCCAACAATAAAGACATAAAAAGCCTCATGGTCGCATGCCATGGTGGATTGTCTATGTAAATAGAGAATCCAAATAATAAAAACACTGCTTAATTAATTAAAAATCGTACATGCATCAAATAGGCATGAAACGATTTCCACATTGNGACCTTGGAAAATCAAGGGTGATGCCCAACAATAAAGACATAAAAAGCCTCATGGTCGCATGCCATGGTGGAATGTCTATGTAAATAGAGAATCCAAATAATAAAAACACTTCTTAATTAATTAAAAATCGTACATGCATCAAATAGGCATGAAACGATTTCCACATTATTCTCATCTGTTTACTGAGTAAGAGGGTATTTTTATTTTATTTTTGTGATTTTTCTACACCAAGTTATGGATTTTTAAAATTTTGGCCATTAAATAAATAAATAAAATCCATATTTTTCTACTTATACACCGCAACGCCACATCATTCTCGGCGTCTCCGAAGCTCCAAGTGGATTCTTTTGGTTTGGCGCCGCCAGACATCTCAGTGCTGACTCGTCCCACCTTTTCAATCTGCTTCTCTGTTTGGCTTGATCTCATCCATCCATCTAATACACACGGAAACGGACGGCATCAGCTCATCGTCCCCAAATTNACCGCAACGCCACATCATTCTCGGCGTCTCCGAAGCTCCAAGTGGATTCTTTTGGTTTGGCGCCGCCAGACACCTCAGAGCTGACTCGTCCCACCTTTTCAATCTGCTTCTCTGTTCGGTTTGATCTCATCCATCCATCTAATACACACGAAAACGGACGACATCAGCTCATCGTTCCCAAATCCCTAGCCCGAGAACCGTCCAACTTTAAACCTTAATATCTCTCTCGATACTCAACCAAATTAAGTGAAGTTTATTCTTATCGACTCATCTTGACCAGAAGAACATGTCCATACAATTAACCAAGCCTTAAATCAATTCTATAAACATAGAGAATTAATATAAGCTTGCTTTTAGGGAAGAGTTCAATACCTTTTCCCAAGAGGTGTGGCCTTGATTGGGTGCTTCCAAAAGCTTGAGTTGAGTCTAGAGAACTCGATGAAGCCTTGAGCCATGGTGAAATGCCTAGGTATTATTTTGACCAAGTCCAAATTGGGGTGTTGATCAAATTATACCTTAGGGTGTTCTAGTGATGGNGAGTTGAGTCTAGAGAACTCGATGAAGCCTTGAGCCATGGTGAAATGCCTAGGTATTATTTTGACCAAGTCCGAATTGGGGTGTTGATCAAATTATACCTTAGGGTGTTCTAGTGATGTAGCTTTTACGGGGGATCTTCTTCTCTCAATCAGGGGATGGTGTGGGTGCAATTAATTTGAATTCGGTGGAGTCTAGAGGGATGTCCTCTTTCTGGTTTGATTTTGAGCTTCAAAATTGAGCTCATGCAGTGGGTTTGAGGGTTTAAAGATGGTTGGATTGAATTCAATGGGTTTTGAAGAGGCTCTGGGAAANAGAGGGATGTCCTCTTTCTGGTTTGATTTTGAGCTTCAAAATTGAGCTCATGCAGTGGGTTTGAGGGTTTAAGGATGGTTGGATTGAATTCAATGGGTCTTGAAGAGGCTCTGGGAACAATTTTGCAGAGTCTCCCCAAGGAATTTTAAGCTCTCCCCCCTTGGTCGTAGAGGGTGAGTTTAAATAGAAAGGAAAGATGAGGCCTCCATGGCTGGCCAGTGGGTGCCATGAGTTGCTTTTGTAAAGGGAAGAAAAAAGCAACAATCCAATTGGAATCAGCCAGCTTGGTTGGGATTAATTTTAGGTTTTGGATTAGGTGTTGAGTTTTCTGGCAGCCAAGGTGGCCGACCGGCCAGAGAGGGGTCACCATCTGGCTCAAGGAGGTCAGGGTTAGGTCATGGTGCAATCAATTTGTGGTTGACATGTGTAAATGTTATTAATTGAAATGGAAAATGCTTTTGGCTAGGTTGGGTTAAGCTTGGGTTTAGCCTTATGGAAATAGCTTGGGTGACTCCCCATGGCTAATCAAGATCAAGTGAGCCAGCTGAAATAATGTGGAGAGGTCTCCATTCAAAGAATTTGGGCTAAGCATAGGTTTCAGTGTGTCATTATAAGGGTTGAAACCTTTTTAAAGAGGCTTGAAAGTGGCTTTTCCTCTTACCATTGGCTTTTCCTCTTACCATTAAGAGCTAGATAAGGTGGCAAAGCTTACAAGGCTCATCTATGGCTTGGAAATGGCTTCATGGCTTCCCTTTGGCTTGGTGATTTTGCATGAAAAGGTTTTTTTTGAATTTTGGGTAATTTTTAAATGATTTTTCCATGATTCCAAATGTGTAAGGGGCTAAAGTTACAAATATCATGATGTATAGTTCGATTTAATTGGATCATGAAATGATTTTGTCATGTGGGATTTTGATTTCAAGGAATTAAAAGTTGGGCTTAGNTGGTGATTTTGCATGAAAAGGTTTTTTTTGAATTTTGGGTAATTTTTAAATGATTTTTCCATGATTCCAAATTTGTAAGGGGCTAAAGTTACAAATATCATGATGTATAGTTTGATTTAATTGGATCATGAAATGATTTTGTCAAGTGGGCTTTTGATTTCAAGGAATTAAAAGTTGGGCTTAATTTTGATGGGCTTTTGGAAATGGCATCGTGGGCTTGATTTTGGGTTGAATTGGATTAAATTTTGGGCCAACACAATGTTTAATTTGGTATAGAAATATTTTATGAAGAGTTTGGAAAGGATTTTGAATTGAAAGACCAATTTAGGTAATTTGGACATATGGTCAAAGTTGGCCCTTTTTTATTTGGGTGAAATTGAGCTTGCAATTGGGTCATATTGGGTTTTTATTTGGTTTCAATTTGTATTAACAATGTTGAATTTTGTTTTGGAATTGAAATTGTGCAAGATTGAGGTCAATTGGGCCAAGATTAGGGCTAATTTGAGGAAGTTGGGCCTTTAAGGGAAATTTGGGGCTTTTGATCAATTTTGGTCAAGCTGGGTCAATTTGATGGTTAAAAATTAAAATTGGTAATATTTGGTATGATTTTGGAATATTTGGAAATTTTTGNTTGAAATTGTGCAAGATTGAGGTCAATTGGGCCAAGATTAGGGCTAATTTGAGGAAGTTGGGCCTTTAAGGGCAATTTGGGGCTTTTGATCAATTTTGGTCAAGTTGGGTCAATTTGTTGGTTAAAAATTAAAATTGGTAATATTTGGTATGATTTTGGAATATTTGGAAATTTTTTGAATTTTTGGAATTTTTGGGTCATTAGGGGGGATTTTGGTAATTTTTGATAATTTTGGGGGTATTTTGGGAATTTGGTGATTTTGGTCAATTCTGGTCAATTTAGGTAGTGGTGAGTGATTTGAAATGATTTTTGGACAAATTTGGGTGTTTTTGGGTAATTTTGAGACTTTTGGCAGAAACTAGGGTTGTAGGGGTTATTTTGGTAATTTGGTGATTTTCGGTTAAGATGGGCAAGTAAGCCATGAAGCCATGCCAAACCANATAATTTTTGGACAAATTTGGGTGTTTTTGGGTAATTTTGAGACTTTTGGCAGAAACTAGGGTTGTAGGGGTATTTTGGTAATTTGGTGATTTTGGGTTAAGATGGGCAAGTAAGCCATGAAGTCATGCCAAACCAATAGGTGTCATATGACGATTCATTTTGGATGTTCAATATGTTGGTCCTATCCCTCTTAGCTAAGGACTAGGGGTATAGGCCTACCCATATGAGCTCTCCAAAAAGAGTTAGGAGACCAAATCAAAGGTCTTAGGGTTTGGGGATTGTGAGAAAGTGTAGTATGTGCAAGCTAGTCTAACCAAAACCAAACCACCTGGGGTTAATCCTAAGGCTTGACCATCCTATGGGAACTCTCTTTGAGCTCCACCATATTGACCCCACCTACTATGTGCTAGAGGTTAGTCCAATATGTGGAACTTCAAGTTGAGCAGAAAAGAGTGTAGAATTTCTAATGGTGAGAGTCCCTTTTCTAGTCCTGTAGGAATAGTCAACATGAAAGTCCTATGGCTAGACCATAGGCTACTAAGGAGGAAAAGCTAGACCTCAACCAAAAGTGAGGTCAACAGTACTCAAGGTGTTTTCTTCCCTTTGGTATAATTTTGCTCATTTCTTTGTGGTTGGTGGTTTCAGCTCCTCTTTTCGCTCCTATTATTTCTTCACATCCATTGATGCTCTTTTGGGGGTTTTTTCTTGTTCTTTTTTGGGTACACTTGCACTTTTCAGAGTGAGTATTACACCTTGTGAGTGGATTCATATCCCAACTCACTAAAGTCTTGTATTTTTTTCTTTTTTCTTAATTGAATCTACCATGGGGCTTTTCTTAACTATATATATATATATATATATATATATATATATATATATATATACGTATATGTTTATAAATTAATTTACAAACTTATATTTATATGTTTAAAATACGTTCATATATCTATATTTATATATATATAAACTTATGCAAACATAAATATATAAGTTTCAAAATAATATAAATAAATATATATAGTTGAATGTATAAAAATAAATAATTTTTACATACATATATACCTAATATTTATACATTGATGTACAATTTATATATTGCTTCCTTCTTTTTTCTTTTTATTAAATTTATTTAATTAGAATATCTATAGGTTAATTAGAATTCAATTAAGTTTAAAAAAAATTAATTGTTGTGTTTGAATTAAATAAATTATAGTTTGCTTAAATTAGTAATTAATTAGTTAATTAAAATATTTATTAATAATATGAAGAATTAATTAATCAATTAAGCTATTAGTAATTTAAATGAAATTATTATTATTTAAATTATGTTATTAATTAGTTAATAAAAATTATTTATTAAATGATTGAGAGATTGGACAATTAATTAGTTTATTAAGCCGTAAATTGTTAGATTAATGTTTTTAATTATTAATCAAAGTTATTAATAAGAAAATAAAGTTTTTAATTAACTAATTTTTGGTTAATTGAAGTGTTCATTAATCTTTTATATGTTAATTTATATATTAATAATTTGATTAAATTATTAGATAATTATTAAGTTTCGGTTAAACTAATTTATGGTCATTAGAATTAAAATTAAGTAGTAAATGTTTCAGCCAAAGTATTTAAAGGAAAATTAATAAAATTTAATTAGAGTTTAGGGTTTGATTTAAGTGATCAGAATTTAATTAGTTCTAAAAATTTAGTTAGNATTAAAATTAAGTAGTAAATGTTTCAGCCAAAGTATTTAAAGGAAAATTAATAAAATTTAATTAGAGTTTAGTGTTTGATTTAAGTGATCAGAATTTAATTAGTTCTAAAAATTTAGTTAGAGAAATAATAAAAAAGGCTTTCGATTTTAATCATAAAGAGCATTAATGTCACAACAAATACCATAGAATTCATTAGGATTGGAAGCCCTACGGAGTTTACATAAAATATTTTGGTTTTACATTAAGGGTCTGTTTGAGGCAGTTGCAGCGTATTGAATAATTTGTTCATCAGTTGATTAAAAATAATCTGCCAATAAGCTAGGTATGGTGGCTATAACAAATTTTTATTTTTTTGGAAAAGTCAGACCGCAGTCATAAAGCTGTCACTGCAACTAGATAGATGTGGTATGAAAACGTTGTTTTTAGCGTTTTGAAAACGCATAAGCTACCAAAATGCAGTTTACCCAAACAGGACAGGTGCGTTTTCAAAATGCTATCGAACCAAATAAGCTGCCCCAAACGGACCCTAAATTGCATGGAAACATATTGAATTTGCATGGTAACATCACTTGAACAAATAAACATGTAATAGAAATGAAAGCCCTATAATTCAATGCAAGAATGTTCTAGATTTTAACAAAATCTTCATGAAATTTTATTGATTTTCAAGTGAAAATGTAAAGAATATGTAATGGAATGTGAGGGGAATAAAAGCTCTTAGAATTAAGAGGAAAGTTTCTGGAATTATACCTTATCCTCTGAACTTAAGAAATTGGGTTGCTAGCCTGAATTGTATTTCGAATCCCTCCTTTGAGCTCTCAGTTTGCTTTAGAACAACAACTTGGTGTTCATCAATTGAGAAGAAATTGAGAGATTTAGTAAGAATTTTACTTGGAATAAAGAGAAGGAGAATGGGAATCAATTGAGGCGTGAATTGGAGTAGTGGGGTGGTTTGTGGAGTTAGTCGGGTAGAATGAATGGTTGAGATTAAAAAAGGGAGGTTTAGTTAGAATAAAGGGTGTAGATTTAAAACATAAATGAGTGTTCATTAAAAACATATAAACGTTTAGGAATAAAATAAATGATCACTAGGACTACTGAGATGGCATTTAGGAATAAAATAAATAATTAATTAAGCCAAGGGTATTTTTGTAAATAAGCTCAAAAATGGAGGTTTTCTATAAAATTTTCAAGGCTATTTAGAAAATTTTGAAATTGTGTACCATATTGAAGAGAATGAAACAAAGAATCCAAAGGATCAAACAATTTTAAAAACGGAGTTGTATATCAAAAGTTATGACAGTTTGAATTTCAAGGGTGTATACTAGATGATTATTGTGGTTAGGGAGTTGACTTTCGACCAAAAATTTGACTTAGATTAAATGATAGAGTTAAATGGCATACATTCAATGTCATAATTTATTTTGAATAATTCATGCTCTATAAACAAAATATGACCAGTAAAAGTGGGCCCAGCCTTAGAAGANTTTCGACCAAAAATTTGACTTAGATTAAATGATAGAGTTAAATGGCATACATTCAATGTCATAATTTATTTTTAATAATTCATGCTCTATAAACAAAATATGACCAGTAAAAGTGGGCCCAGCCTTAGAAGAGAGAAAATAGTCAATTTTGACTGAAAATTTTTATTGGACTAAACTATCCCAAAAGATGTACTTTTATATTTAAAACAACTTTTACCGAATTTCAGACTCAATTTGAAGTCTTTTGGAAAGCGTTTTGATCAAATTATCGCTTTCATCTCTCCTAACTATCATTTCCCTAAAAGGTGTCCAAATGGGGTCAAAATTGAGCACCCAATGACTCCTTTAAAAGATTTTGATGATATTAACATAATAATAAAGTCTATTTTTAAAAAATAATGAATCATTAAAAAAATTTTACANTTTTGACTGAAAATTTTTATTGGACTAAACTATCCCAAAAGATGTACTTTTATATTTAAAACAACTTTTACCGAATTTCAGACTCAATTTGAAGTCTTTTGGAAAGCGTTTTGATCAAATTATNTTTTGACTGAAAATTTTTATTGGACTAAACTATCCCAAAAGATGTACTTTTATATTTAAAACAACTTTTACCAAATTTCAGACTCAATTTGAAGTCTTTTGGAAAGCGTTTTGATCAAATTATCGCTTTCATCTCTCCTAACTATCATTTCCCTAAAAGGTGTCCAAATGGGGTCAAAATTGAGCACCCAATGACTCCTTTAAAAGATTTTGATGATATTAACATAATAATAAAGTATATTTTTAAAAAATAATGAATCATTAAAAAAATTTTACGTGAGACTATTTTCATATATGAAAGTCTTAATAGACAGGTTTACGTAAAAATCAGTTATAATGATCATCATATTATTTTTCATGGTTCTTATTAGTTATAAAAATCTTCAATGAAACCTTTAAAATTAGTTTTGGAGACTTACAATCAATATTGTTAAGGTTCAATAAGATTGAGCTTAAGTGAATTCCAACTATGCTTTAGGCCAAACTTCCAATTACCCTCACACAAAAGGTATTCTACCAACACTACACCGTA
>JXCR01115589.1:10069-20834 GCA_002079205.1 Phalaenopsis hybrid cultivar | reverse complement strand
CTTCCTCCCTCTCCGACGACCCAAAAGAACACCGCATCCTCACCTGCATTCACGGCCCCAGAGACGTCCCCGCACTCATCAAACTCCTCGAAACCATCCGTTGCGCCAACCCGAAATCTTCCCTTAAACTCTATATCCTTCACCTAATCGAACTCACCGAACGTTCCTCATCCCTTTCAATGGCTCGCCGCACCCGTCGCAACCGTCTCCCTTTCCGTAACCTGCTCCGCCGAGACTCTCCGCGCGACCAAATCGCCTTCACTTTCGAAGCATACGCCCAAATGGGTCGCCTTCGAGTCCGGCCAATGACCGCCGTCTCCGCTATCATAACAATGCACGAAGACGTCTGCGCAATTGCAGACGAAAAACTCNCGCACCCGTCGCAACCGTCTCCCTTTCCGTAACCTGCTCCGCCGAGACTCTCCGCGCGACCAAATCGCCTTCGCTTTCGAAGCATACGCCCAAATGGGTCGCCTACGAGTCCGGCCAATGACCGCCGTCTCCACTATCATAACAATGCACGAAGACGTCTGCGCAATTGCAGACGAAAAACGTGTTTCCCTCATCGTTCTTCCGTTCCACAAACGCTGGCTTGGCGGAGATGTCGAGAACTTGGGCCATGGCTGGCGTGCTGTGAATCAGCGGGTGCTGAGAAATGCACCGTGCTCTGTTGCTGTGTTGGTGGACAGGGGACTAGCGCAGGCTGGGTCCGTTCGAGAAATCTGCGTCGTATTTTTGGGCGGGCCGGATGACCGTGAGGCTCTGGAATTCGCTGGAAGGATGGCGGAGCATCCCGGCGTCGGTGTTAAAGCCGTTAGGTTTGTTGCAGAGGGACCTGACTTCTTGATCCGGCCGTCTGCAAAGAAAAGTTCGGAAGAANTGTGTTGGTGGACAGGGGACTAGCGCAGGCTGGGTCCGTTCGAGAAATCTGCGTCGTATTTTTGGGCGGGCCCGATGACCGTGAGGCTCTGGAATTCGCTGGAATGATGGCGGAGCATCCCGGAGTCGGTGTTAAAGCCGTTAGGTTTGTTGCAGAGGGACCTGACTTCATGCTCCGGCCGTCTGCAAAGAAAAGTTCGGAAGACAGCTACTCGTTTTCGACGGCGGTGATGGATCGGGAGAGGGAGAAAGAGCTGGATGAGGCGGCGGTGGCGACGTTCCGGCAGCGGACGGATGGTGCGGTGATGTTCGAGGAAAGGAAGCCGGAAGTGGGGGGTGTGCTTGAGGCGGTGTTGGGAATTGGGAGGAGTGGAAAGTATGGGGTTTTGATTGTTGGGAAAGGGAGATTTCCTTCGCTGATGGTGGCGGAGCTCGCCGGAAGGGCAACGGAGCACCCCGAGCTTGGGCCGGTGGGGGATGCGCTGACTTCGACGGCTAGCGGGGTGGTGTCGTCAGTGCTCGTGATTCAACAGCACGATGCGGTGCATTCCGAAGAGACTCCGGTCTCCCTTGTCCTCAATGGCGATGGCGAGGCGACGGTCATTGATGTGGAGGAAAGAGTATCGGGGTGAGATTTTGGCCGTTGGATTTCGCTTTAGGCTTTATTTAGGGTGACTACTATTACCGAAGCAAATAAACCATTAAGATCCCATTGTGAATATTAGCAGTGAATATTATTCTAGTATGTATAATTGCAGCGCTGTGTATGGTTTACCGTATTTCGTAGTTATACATGCTGATGGGATTTGTATATTTTAATCCCAAACGAGGCATTGCTAAAGTATAATTTTAAAATATAATTTATAGATGTGATAATTATTATTATTATTATTTTTTGGGTAGTTTGTCATATTTATATTTAATGTGTGCTGAAAGATTTTAAATGGGGTAATAAATTATGATTTCAACACCAATATATAATAAAAAAAGGGGCAATAGGATGAGACACATCTATTTTTTACGTCGAAAAAACTCTAGAACGGGGAAGAGATTACGGGGCCTAGTTTAGATAAAGTAATCCACTATATAATTGTAAACATAGATGTTCACTATTCTCTAGAATAAGGGAATGTNATTTAATGTGTGCTGAAAGATTTTAAATGGGGTAATAAATTATGATTTCAACACCAATATATAATAAAAAAAAGGGCAATAGGATGAGACACATCTAATTTTTACGTCAAAAAAAACTCTAGAACGGGGAAGAGATTACGGGGCCTAGTTTAGATAAAGTAATCCACTATATCATTGTAAACATAGATGTTCACTATTCTCTAGAATAAGGGAATGCGAGTTTCAAAGTTGGTCTTCGTAGATGAAGAACAATAGTTTTTTAATAGTAGTTGTAACAGGTCGTGAAGGCCGTGGTCGATCACTATAACGATCATAGTCTGTGGTGATAGTTATAGCGGCGGGGTGGTTGTAGCTTCATCTTATGTCAGACGCCATGGTTGAAAATCGTGATAGAAGTTCATTATGTAGGTTGTAGATGGTAGCTTTAGGAGCATCGGTTGGCCGCATCAGCTGTATTAGGGAGCGGCATTAGCACTCAATAGGTTGTAGTCTGAAGTTGGTAGTTGCATGAGCTATGAACCACATAAGTCATAGTTGGTCATGTATGTCATAGAGGGCAGCTGTAAAAATGTCTGTAGGCTGCAGAGACCATAGTTGGGAGCTACATACACCGTGAGCCACGTAAGTCATAGTTGGTCACATAAGTCGTAGCAGAGAACTGTAAAAATGCCCATAGGCCACAGATGTTGAGGTTGGAATCTGCATGCGTTTCAACCCATGTAAGCCATATTTAGTCGCATTGGCTGTATTGGTGAGCTGTAATAGTTTATATAGGCTGCAGAGGCCAGAATTTGGAACTTTGTGATATGTAAGTCATGTTGATTGTAATTGGTCACATAAGCTATAATTGTTAGCTGAAATAATTTATATAGGTTGTAGAGGTTGGAGATGAGAGTTGTGTGAGTTGTGAGTCATGTAAACCGTAGTGGTGAACTATATTAATAACGTACGTGGGCCATGGATGTTGAAGTTGGCAAGTGCATGAGCTGTAAGTCACATATGTTGTAATTGAACATGCAGACTATAATGGTGAGCCATAATATCGTACACAGGTCACAGAGGTCAGAGTTGGGAGATGCATAANAGGGCGATGAGTACCACCCCAATTACTCCCTTTTCTCCACATTCCATAAAAAAAATAAGTTTACATTTGAAAGTTTTAGCTATGCATTAAAATGTGCATTTCATATTTTAATAATCGTAGCGTTTTTTTTTTGTGAGCGTTGTAAATATAAAATATAAAACTTAGGTGTTGAATATATTAGCGAATAGGAATTATATATGTGGTATNAAAATGCCCATAGGCCACAGATGTTGAGGTTGGAATCTGCATGCGTTTCAACCCATGTAAGCCATATTTAGTATTGGCTGTATTGGTGAGCTGTAATAGTTTATATAGGCTGCAGAGGCCAGAAGTTGGAACTTTGTGATATGTAAGTCATGTTGATTGTAGTTGGTCACATAAGCTATAATTGTTAGTTGAAATAATTTATATAGGTTGTAGAGGTTGGAGATGAGAGTTGTGTGAGTTGTGAGTCATGTAAACCGTAGTGGTGAACTATATTAATAACGTACGTGGGCCATGGATGTTGAAGTTGACAAGTGCATGAGCTGTAAGTCACATATGTTGTAATTGAACATGTAGACCATAATGGTGAGCCATAATATCGTACACAGGTCACAAAGGTCAGAGTTGAGAGATGCATATGTTGTGGGCCACACAAGACGTAGTTGGTTGCATAGGCTATAGTAGGGAGTTGTAGTAGCTTAAACTAGCCGACATGTAGGCCATACTGCAAAGCTATGAGGAGAGAAATTCATAAGTCCAGAGTAGGCCACTCTATTATAAGTAAGACGGTTTTAAGCAGTTATTATGGTGAGTTACACCATATTTAGTGTGTGTTATTGCACTATATGGTGGTTACCCTTTGCACCGTCTTCAGGGTGCGTTGTTTTATAATCTTTTGAGTGAATTGCTTTATAGGATGCTTCATTATTTCATAAATCGGATCGTTACTTTGTAAGATGCTTCGTTACTCTGCAGCGTATGTCACACTTAGGAGGATTAATTTCAATGAACAGGGGGTGATCGACAGTGGTCAACGACGAACTATGAATGGTTGTTGAAGGTGTCTGACGATATTGAAGCAGAAAGTATTTTCCTGGTCTTTAGTGCAGAACAACAATAGAATTCGGCTACTTCTTCTCCCTATTCTTCTCTAGCTTCAACTCTTCCCCCAATCAAGCTCTAGCTTCAACTCTTACTCCCCTCCCCACTATCATGAATGGGGTAGTACTTTATTTATAATGCCTAGGAGATTCTCTCTGCAAATAATGAATGAGTCAAAACCACTCCAATAGACAAGTCAAGAAGTTCCCTCCATTAGACGGTGTTCTAAGAACATCTGAGTGACTTAACGATGTCAAAATTGCCTTATATTTGATTTGTTAGATTCATCTCAATGAGAGTCTTCATTTTACTTGAAGCTTCTAAGATTTGAAATTTGTTTGACCCTCCAATTAACCATCCAATGTTTTCAAATGTCATTTAACAGCTTGATCCAACTCGAATTGGTTTCCGTTTCATTGAGTCTGTTTCGTCGAACAGTCAGTTTGAATCTATGTTTGCTAAATTCGGAGTTCGAAATGACTTTTAATTTGAGTTTGAATAATTCTCTCTAAGAAAATATTTCAAGAATCGTGCTAAATGATAAAAAATATTAATGACATATCAACACTTGCTGATTGGAATTATATATTTCAATCCCAAATGAGACATCTATTTTTACACACNCCAACTCGAATTGGTTTCCGTTTCATTGAGTCTGTTTCGTCGAACAGTCAGTTTGAATCTATGTTTGCTAAAATCGGAGTTTGAAATGACTTTTAATTTGAGTTTGAATAATTCTCGCTAAAAAAATATTTCAAGAATCGTGCTAAATGATAAAAAATATTAATGACATATCAACACTTGCTGATTGGAATTATATATTTCAATCCCAAATGAGACATCTATTTTTACACACACACACACACACAATGGATTTACATCAAAGATTTAATTATAAGTTAAATAAACACATCTAATTAGCCATAAAAATTAGACTTTAATTTTTTTTTTTTAAATTTCATTTACAGATTACAAAGTTGAAAATCAATGCGAAATCTTTNATCAAAGATTTAATTATAAGTTAAATCAACACATCTAATTAGCCATAAAAATTAGACTTTAGTTTTTTTTTTTAAATTTCATTTACAGATTACAAAGTTGAAAATCAATGCGAAATCTTATACGAGAACAAACACACACACACACGCACAATGGATTACAAAGTCAAATCAACACATCTAATTAGCCATAAAAATTATACTCTATTTTAAAAGGAAACTTCATTTACATATTACGAAGGTGAAACTGAATGACAAATCTTTCAAGAGAACAAACATCCAAGTTTACAATTATAATTATAAAGATATTATAATTTAATTGATAAGCATTCCTCAGGATTCTTTATAAAATGCCACAATGATAACATATCATGGTTCTTCTTGAATTTATCATTCGCAACTAAGTGCCACAGGAAGTACTTAATATATTCTAAAACAAGACAGAAAGCAACCATAACACAAATACATTAATTAAAATCAAAAGAGTGGTCCAACCAGATGGCCAATAAAGACATCCAACGACAACTTAACTCGACTTCTTAAACTTTAAGAAAAAAAAAATGCATAACAACTCATATTATTGTTCCGACAGCAGAGTATATGGAAAAGTGGCTGCTTATGCTTTCGGACTTGGAGCTATGTCGCCAAAGAGAAAATCATTAATCTCATACCTCAACACGCAATTAATACTAATCACATAACAGCCTAAGTGATATTTGCAATTCCTTGTCATAACCTCCAATAATACGTCTAAACATTGGTTGCATGTTGATTCTTGAAGATCAGGGGTGCACTGTGCCATTCCGTAAATAGTAATATTACTCTTATAAACAATATTCTCACCTCGACCAAACTTTTTATCCCCCGCAGCGGCGGCCACTTTCACTGTTTCTAATAATCTCCCAACAGCTTGATCAAAGTTCACAGGATCCGCTGCTATATGTGATGAATACCATACATTGGTATTTCTGGTGTCTAACAATCCTAGGAAATTGTTTGAATCGTAACGAAGGAAGCAATACTCATACCAAATTCGCGCTTCAGCGGAAAAATGACAGATTGTTCGGATCTTATATGTTGCGTCTAAGATGCAAGCAGAGCATATCTCACGACTAATGTCCCCTCGACAACGAGTGAGACCATAAATAGTGTCAGTGCCTACACCATAGGATGCCGTAGCGGTGCCATAGAGAGCAGTCTTTGTTAAGAGGCCAAAAAATAGCATTGTTGATGTTATCTTGCAGCAAGCTGTTGCTGCTTATGCTGAAGTTCTTACAACACTCCTGAAAGATGGAATCAGTGCTGCATCTTGCAGCTATTGGGAGGAGGAGAACTAATATGAAGAGTTTGCATGACAGCTCCATTGCTACTTTTGGCTCTCAATGAACTCATTTGAGCACTACCATTCACCTTTTATAATGAAGGAATTGAAGTAAATCATTTCCTGTTTCCTGGAAGTTGGGAGAGAGACATAGCTTGGCCTGCAATTTAAAATGCATGTCGAAAGCTATATAATTGAATTAATAATTCCACTTTGTTATACAGAAATGCTTTCCAGTTCACAAGTGGAAGGCCGGGAAAAATAAAACAATGTAATATCTGAAAGTGATGCAGTAGATGAACAATTTGGTAAATGCATCGGCTGGACAACATGGACTTATCTTACAGGACTTGTAGGATTTAAGCTTTATGTATCGAGATAGAAGGCTGGTTCGGAGCGATTGTTGGGTTACTAGTCTATTAGAAATTCAATAACAGATCATCTAAATTGGATGACTTTTTCCAGATTATAGATTTAATTACACCATTGTTATAAGTAGAATATCCGCGCGCATCACTGTTAGATCTATCAATTTGATATAACGTTTCGTCTCCAACATTGAAGGCTCGAATGGCTTCAGATTTTCTATATTTATCACTGGGAAGATACACATGTAAGCAGACAAATCTAACCAATTGGCATTGCTTGTATTTGGGTGTCAATTCTGATGCTCCTGTATCACTTGATTACATACAACCGTGTTATTGGAATGTATTTAACATGATTCCTTAGTAAGTGGTGATTATGAGAAAAAAATCATAAAAATACAAAAGTTTGACATTTGGTTCAAAAAAAATTGACTTGATTCATGGAAGTCAATCTTGGTCTCACCTTGTTAGAATTAAAATTTAATACAATTTAAATCCTATTTGATCAAATTTAAATCTGCTAATACCAATATGATTTTTTCATTGTTCAAATATTTTGCTATGACAGTTCTGTTGCAGACACTTTTACTGCACAAGGGCAGACTGATCATTTGTGCAGAAACAATCAACTGTTTTCAAAAAGCACAAATTAAACAGATAACCAGTTTATCCGAATAAGTTGCTGATCAGAAGCTTATTAGGATCAGAATAACTATACTTTTATTTCATATTTTTATTTATATTTTGCTTCACTTAAATATCACTAAAAAAAGTTATATATTTTGGGATTATGCAAACTATTGTTGTTTTTAATAAAACAATAAAACAATGACTATAAAATGATGTTATTTTTAACTTTTGGAAGATTTACGTACATACCACTCATTTCCTATCTATTTGCATATCTAAAACCTAATCTTCAATTTTTACATTACATACCACCTTATTTAATTATGTATAAGCATATGTATTTCTCTTTTAGAAGTTAAAATTATGATATTTTTTATGTAATATGAATAATTTAGTTGGTATAGATGTAAAGATAAGACTTTAGGTTTTTGATATGTATATACATAAGAATTGGGTGGTTTGTTTGAAATTGGGCCTTACAATTTAGAGGTGGGGAGAGTAGTCTAGTAGAAGCTTACACACGTTTTGGAATTTTTCGAATAAAATTTAGTCCCACATTTGAAAGCTTTTTATTTATAGTGCTATTTAAATTCAAAGAAGTAACAACACTTTTTTGTGTATTCTCCTAAACAATTTGTCGCTCTGCTTCCTTAAAAATGGTGTGTTAAGTACTAAAAAATTTCTTCATTTTTGTTGGTGTTTAAAGTTTGGCTTTCAAAACCAAAAGTCTGGCAGCGTGCTGTAGGTGCTAATGCTGAAGTTTTTGCCGCATTCCTGGCCGATGAAGTTGGCGCTGCATCTTGCAATCATTGGGAGGAGGAGAAGTGAAAGGAAGAGTTTGCATGAGAACTCCATTGTGGAATTGGCCTCCCAATGAATTCATTTGGGCGCTCTCATCCACCTTTTATAATGAATGGAATGCAGTCGACGTGGCTTGGCCGGCCAAATTAAAATGCTTGTGAAAGAGAGTTTTTTTTTCTGATTAAAATGGAAAGATTTTGTGTTTGGAATGTTCAAAGAAGCATCGAGGGACGACCAGAGTTGTTTTAATAAAAAAAAGAAATTTGTAAGAGAAAACAAAATCATAAGCCAAAAATAAGAAAAACAATAATAACGAATCTACAAGATAGTTTTTAGTTAACTGTTAGATTTTCTTAATATTTATTTGACAACAAGAAAAAATTTACAAAACAATTATTTTTTACAAGGAAAAAATGGCTACGGAGAAAATAAAATGAGTGGCTGAATGAGAAAATGTTACCCTCATTAGGGTATCCTAGAAAGCTACTTTCTTAAACAAAATGTTATAAAGGTACACGAACAGGATCAGGACAGACCTCTCGACCCCAATTAAGGTATATGAGTCATACACCATTAATAAATTCTGTCAAAAGGCACCACCCCGCTAGCCGTCGAAGTCAGCGCTCCGTTGCCCTTCCGGCGAGCTCCGCCACCATCAACGAAATAAATCTCCCTTTCCCAACAATCAAAACCCCATATTTTCCACTCCTCCCAATCCCCAACACCGCCTCAAGAACACCGCCCACCCCCGCACCCCCTGCTTCCGGCTTCCTTTCCTCGAACATCACCGCACCATCCGACCGCTGCCGGAATGTTGCCACCGCCACCTCATCCAGCTCTTTCTCCCTCTTCCCATCTATCACAGCCGTCGAAAATGTGTAGCTTTCTTCCAAACTCNCCCCTGCTTACGGCTTCCTTTCCTCGAACATCACTGCACCATTCGACCGCTGCCGGAATGTCGCCACCGCCACCTCATCCAACTCTTTCTCCCTCTTCCCATCTATCACAGCCGTCGAAAATGTGTAGCTTTCCTCCAAACTTTTCTTCGCAGACGCCGGAGCATGAAGTCAGGCCCCTCTGCAACAAACCTAACGGCTTTAACACCGATGCCGGGATGCTCCGCCATCCTTCCAGCAAATTTCAGAGCCTCGCGTTCATCCGGCCCTCCGAAAAATACGACGCAGATTTCTCGAACGGACCCAGCCTGTGCGAGTCCCCTGTCCACCAACACAACAACAGAGCACAGTGCATTTCTCAGCACCCGTTGATTCAAAGCACGCCAGCCATGGCCCAAGTTCTTCACCTGTCCGCCGAGCCAGCGGTTGTGGAACGAAAGAATGATGAGCGAAACGCCTTTTTCTTCTGCAATTGCGAAGACGTCTTCGTGCATTATTATGATAGCGGAGACGGCGGTCATTGGACGGACTCGAAGGCAACCCATTTGGGCGTAGGCTTCAAAAGTGAAGGCGATTTTGTCGCACGGAGAGTCACGGTGGAGCGGATTACGGAAAGAGAGGCGGTTGCGACGAGTGGGCGAGCCATTGTAAGGGATGAGGAACGTTCGGTTAGCTCGATTAGCTGAAGGATATAGAGTTTGAGGGAAGATTTTGGGGTGGCGCAACGGATGGTTTCGTGGAGGTTGATGAGTGCAGGGACGTCTCTGGAGCCGTGAATGCAGGTGAGGATGCGGAGTTCTTTTGGGTCGTCAGAGAAGGAAGAAGGTGAAGAAGAGGTGGCGCGCTGAAGTTTCAGGTGGTGGTTAGGGAGGCGGGTTGGGCGGGCAGGCTTGTAGAGCGCTATGACTGCTGGGGTTGTGATAAAGGTGAGGAGGAGGGCCATCGGCACCCTTCTGGCTAATATCTCGTCGTTGAGTACCTGCAACGGTTAAATTTTCAAAAAATTAAAAATTAAAGCATAGGATTAATATTATAAAAATGGGGCATTTACATACATACCACATAATTGTCGTCTATTTACATAGCATAATTGAAATTTTTATTTTTACACATAAATATTGCTCAAGCGGTTAGCATCATACAAAAAATACATCGTTATTATAACTAAAACTTCAATTTTTATATATATCTCAAATTATTTATGAACAAAAGGTGTATTTAATGATTTTTATATGATATTAAAATGGTAAACNTTTTATTTTTACACATAAATATTGCTCAAGCGGTTAGCATCATACAAAAAATACATCGTTATTATAACTAAACCTTCAATTTTTATATATATATCAAATTATTTATGAACAAAAGGTGTATTTAATGATTTTTTATATGATATTAAAATGGTAAATCGTAAAATATTAAAATGTAAAATTTATGTGTTAGATATCTATGTTGTGATATATATCAGTTGTTGTGGTATATATATAGAAATAAAATAGGAGTACGATCTTTGATGCAAAAAATAGAAGAAGAACAATCTTTGATGAGAAAATTCACACCAGGAGAAC
>JXCR01115581.1:111029-122371 GCA_002079205.1 Phalaenopsis hybrid cultivar | reverse complement strand
CGGGCCCCACTAAACTTTGGAAGTAGAAAGTAGAACCGGTTTGGCTCCACCTTCAAATATACCTAAAATATTACATGCAAAATGGCAAACATGATACAAAATTTATAATCTCATAGTATAAATAGAGTTCAAAATTTATATCATGTTTGTACACTCCTTATACCTTATGGTACTAAATTTGTATCTTCAGGTACAAGCAGGGTATAAGCATAGTACAAAATTCGTACTCTGCTCGTGCCTTGAGCCTATTTAAATGTGTTATATGTCATGATGCTATTAGAGTTCAGATAGATTTGAACTCCACACGTAATATTGTTTTCCAAATATACACGATTACACTGCACCACAATGACTTTGATCTATCCTTAATATTACATACAAGGACATAAAATTCAATTAATAAGATAATTGGTCATTTGAAATTGATAAAGTAAGTTATAAAAATAATACGATATGTTGTTAATGAATTGATAGAACAGAAATGAGTATCAATACTAATATTCTCAAGACTTTCTAAGAATGATGATTTTGAACTTGCATGTATATTTAGCATTTCATGCAAGCACTAATTGTGCAATTATCAAAGTAAATTAGGCTAATACAGATAGATTATATATACAATGAGGAAGAGAAGGCTTAAAAGCAGCTGGCTCATGATTGCACGGGGCTCTTCTGTAGCCTATTTGGAAAGCTCTCTGTTGCTTGTTAGAAGAATAATAAGCTTAAAGAGACAGCAGATGTCTTCTACCTTTCTTCTTCCCACTACGGCCATGTAGCTCGCCATTCTTTTATATATAAATAAACTTCAGAACTATTTATTTCTGGTCTATTTTCATAGGTTCTCAAAAAAAATTTGTTGTTCGCGAACAGCTCGTGTTCAACTTCTTTTAACTCGAAATAATATATATATATATATATAATATTATTATATAATAATATATTATATATATATATTTATATCTAAGTTTAAATCACAACAACTCGTGTGTTAATGCGGTTAGAACATTTTCTCCAAACATTTGATTCAGGTTTGAATTCAACATTTGACATTTATTTTTTTTCAATTTAATTTTAACGAACTAATTTCGAGCCGAATCCGAGCACGAATATTTAAATCAAGTTTAACATGAACGTACTGTTCAAGAGCCGATTTCAAACACGATCCAGCCTTAGCTCGCTCTAGCACTACTCTTTTACAACCCTATATATATATATATATTTGTATAACGTCTAAATTTTAATATCTATTTTACCTAATATTTAAATTTTTCAATCACATCAAAAAGGGTCAAATTATATATAAAAAATTGCTTTTTTTTGGGGTAGGAATTGCAATAACCCTACTTGTTATTGCAAGCTATAGAACGATACGCAAGAGAGAGAGAGTTAGAGAGAGAGAGAGAGAAGAAGGCAGATAAAGAAGAAAGACAGAGTACTGAGACCTCAAGCCATCTCTTCCAAAAGAGAAACGCACCCTATTCCTTCATATATGCCAATTCTTTCTCATTGAATCTCCTCTAATTCCTTTGATATCAGTTGAGGAAAAAATAAAAAAGAAAAAGAAAGNATATATATATATATATATATATATATATATATATATATATATATATATATATATATATATATGTTTGTATAACGTCTAATTTTTAATATATATTTTACCTAACATTTAAATTTTTCAATCACATCAAAAAGGGTCAAATTATATATAAAAAATTGCTTTTTGGGGGGTTATTGCAAGTTATAGAACGATACGCGAGAGAGAGAGAGAGAGAAGAGGGCAGATAAAGAAGAAAGACAGAGTACTGAGACCTCAAGCCATCTCTTCCAAAAGAGAAACGCACCCTATTCCTTCATATATGCCAATTCTTTCTCATTGAATCTCCTCTAATTCCTTTGATATCAGTTGAGGAAAAAATAAAAAAGAAAAAGAAAGAAAGAAAGCAAGAAAGAAAGAAGGAATGTTCTCTTCCAAGAAGCCAACTATGAATTCACATCCTGAGAGCAGGGCTCCTCTGTGTGTTCCGGTCGACTCCGGCCTCGTCCTCACCACCGACCCCAAACCTCGCCTCCGGTGGACCGTCGAGCTCCATGAACGCTTTGTCGATGCCGTCGCACAGCTCGGCGGCCCTGATAGTATTTCTTCCTCCTTCCCTTCTTCAAGNTCGAAGCAAAAATTAGAGTTTGAGGGTCCGTTTGGGGCAGCTTATTTAGTGCGGTGGTGTTTTGAAAACGCACCTGGCCTGTTTGAGTACATTGCGTTTTGGTAGCTAATGGATTTTTAAAATGCTGAAAACAGTGTTTTCACACCGCATATGTCTAGGTGCGGTGGCAGCTTTCTGGCTGTGGTCTTGCTTTTTCAAAAAATAAAAATTTGTAGTAGATAATTCACCTAGCTTATCAACAGATTATTTTTAATCAGCTTATCAACAAATTATTCAAAAAACTGCAGCTGTCCCAAACAGATACTGAATCTTTCCTTCTTAATCAAGACTAATCTGATTGTCCTTTTTTTCATAAGAAATAAATTTATCATAAAATTTTGTAGAATTTAGTTTATTAAATAATTTAAATTCTGTTTTAAAAATAACGTTCTACTTTAGGTGTGAATATGTAAATACATTGAAATTGTGTCCTATGTATGTAAAAGCTCCTTATAAAAATTTATCAGTGATTTATTCAACATTTTTACCGACATAGGATGGATTTGACACTAACATTTTTATGCTATCTAACAAGAAGCTCAACCAATGAACGAAGTTTAAGTTGATTGTGGAGCTTAATTTTAATTTATTTTAAAAAAAAAGTTTAGTTTAAATTTATATAATATTAAATATATATAAATAAATATTATATAATATATATGTAAACAATAAAGTATCTGCTATATGAGATAATATTACATCAGGACTTCTAAACATAGTTTGTGTTCGAAGTCAAATGATGTGACGCCACGTGTCAAGTGGGCTCTACCGTAATACATTAGTATTGGCCGGTGATAAAAACAGTAGAGCCCACTTGACATATGACGCCCCTCTATTAAACTTCAAACGCATCAAGAGTCTTGATGTAATATTTTTCCTTGCTATATAGCTCCATGATATAGAACTAAAAGCAAATTATTTAGTGTATATAAAATAGGGAGGAATCTAAGATTAATTGTGAATGGAGAAAGCATCAATTCCCTTCGGCGATGGGTTAATTAATGGATCGTCGTTCGCCTCTCTTTTGCCCAATTATTAGAAACAGAGGTAGGATGGTGGGGCCCCACATTGTCAACTGATGTGGTTTGACCAATTAAATTTTGTTTTGATTTGGGCGATGCAAAGTGCTTGCTTTATCAACGCGTTGCATGGGAGCGACATTCTTCCCTTCCGTTAAAGCAAATTTCTGTGCGGGCCCCACTAAACTTTGGAAGTAGAAAGTAGAACCGGTTTGGCTCCACCTTCAAATATACCAAAAATGTTACATGCAAAATGACAAACATGATACAAAATTTATTTTTTTATATCATGTTTATACACTCCTTGTACCTTATGGTACTAAATTTGTATCTTCAGGTACAAGCAGGGTATAAGCATGATACAAAATTTGTACTCTCAGAAGGGTACAAAATTTGTACTCTGCTTGTACCTTAAGCCTATTTAAATGTGTTACATGTCATGATGTTATTGGAGTTCATTTGAACTCCGCACGTAATATTGTTTTCCAAATCTACACGGTTGCACTACACCACAATGACTTTGATCAATCCTTAATATTACATACAAGGACATAAAATTCAATTAATAAGATAATTATTGTTCTTTGTGAAACAAATTAGCTATCATTGGTCATTTGAAATTGATAAAGTAAGTTATAAAAATAATACGATATGTTGTTAATGAATTGATAGAACAGAAATGAGTATCAATACTAATATTCTCAAGACTTTCTAAGAATGATGATTTTGAACATGCATGTATATACAGCATTTCATGCAAGCACTAAGTGTGCAATTATCAAAGTAAATTAGGCTAGTACAGATAGATTATATATACAATGAGGAAGAGAAGACTTAAAAGCAGCTGGCTCATGATTGCACGGGGCTCTTCTGTAGCCTATTCGGAAAGCTCTCCGCTACTTGTTAGAAGAATAATAAGCTTAAAGAGACAGCAGATGTCTTCCACCTTTCTTCTTCCCACTACGGTTTATATATAAACAAGCTTCAGAACTATTTATTTCTGGTCTATTTTCATATATATAAGGCTGTCAAAAAAGTTTTATTCTTCGCGAACAGCTCGTGTTTAACTCGTTTTAGCTCGAAATAATATATATATATATATATTTATCTATAAGTTTAAATTATAACACCTCGTGTGTTAATGCAGTTAGAACCTTTTCTCCAAACATTTGGTTCAGGTTCGAATATAATACTTTACATCTATTTTTTTCAATTTAATTTCAACAAGTCAATTTCGAGTCAAATCCGAGCACGAATATTTAAATCGAGCTGAACACGAACACACTGTTCACGAACCGATTTCGAACACGAGCCAGCCCGAGCTCGTTCAAGCGTTGCTCGTTTACAGCCCTATTCATATGTATATGTTTATATAACGTCTAAATTTTAATATCTATTTTACCTATCATTTAAATTTTTCAATCACAACGAAAAGGGACAAATTACATATAAAAAATTGCTCTTTTTTTGGGGGGGGTTGAATTGCAATAACCCTACTTGTTATTGCAAGTTAAAGAACGATACGAAAGAGAAGAGAGAGAGAGTTAGAGAGAGAGAGAGAAGAAGGCAGATAAAGAAGAAAGACAGAGTACTGAGACCTCAAGCCATCTCTTCCAAAAGAGAAACGCACCCTATTCCTTCATATATGCCAATTCTTTCTCATTGAATCTCCTCTAATTCCTTTGATATCAGTTGAGGAAAAAATAATAAAGAAAAAGAAAGAAAGAAAGAAAGAAAGAAGGAATGTTCTCTTCCAAGAAGCCAACTATGAATTCACAACCTGAGAGCAGGGCTCCTCTGTGTGTTCCGGTCGACTCCGGCCTCGTCCTCACCACCGACCCCAAACCTCGCCTCCGGTGGACCGTCGAGCTCCATGAACGCTTTGTCGACGCCGTCGCACAGCTCGGCGGCCCTGACAGTATCTCTTCTTTCTTCTCTTCTTCAACCTCTGGCTTCTTCATCTCCTTGCTTCTCTTATGAATGTTTGATTTTGTGCAGAGGCTACGCCAAAGACTATCATGAGGGTTATGGGTGTCAAGGGTCTTACTCTTTATCACCTTAAAAGCCATTTGCAGGTTGTTATATGATGAAGAGAATTGTTAGCGATTCNTATATATATATATATATATATATATATATATATATATATATATATATATATATATATATTGAGATTAAATTGATGTGCATTTTGTTACTGTGGATAATACCAAGAGCAGCTCTTGATATGCAAAGAAATGCAGCATCTTCATCTGGGATTATGAGTCGAAGCATGAATGAGTGAGTTGCTTCTTGAAATTCTACATATGGCAATTTCTCAGCTATTTAACTTCTCCTTCTTTTACCTTTTTACTAATTAGAATTGAATATTTACTTTTTTTTAATTATTTTTTAAATTCTACCTTCCTTTTTATAGCAGGAACGTCCATATTACAGAAGCACTCAGGATGCAGAAGGAGGTTCAAAGACGACTACATGAGCAATTAGAGGTTTTTATTTATATATATTTTATTTTTTGTTTCAAAGAAAATTGGCATTTGGCAGAAATCAAAATATCGATTTCTCATGTGTTGGCCTCATGAAGAGAGCCTGCATTATACGCCTAAATATTTGTGAACCCAGTGCCACTGGCGATTGAACCCGTGACCTTAGAGGATTTACAGTGAACCCCGCTAATCAACATTATATAATTTAAAATATTTGTAACAAACTTTAGCAGAGAATAGAAGACCAATATATAGTTACTGTTCTTGCTTTCTCGCCTTATACATAAAAAATATTTATTTATAACCGTTATGATATCTTACAACATAATGAAAAAAATATATTTCTATTCAAATCTGTCTTGTATCTTGGACTAAAAACAAGCCAAGAACATATATCACCATGCACATTTTTTTCTTTATTTTCGTATGACTATTTCACCATATGCATATATAGGTTCAAAAGCACCTTCAAATGAGAATTGAAGCCCAAGGAAAATACATGCAGTCCATATTAGAGAAAGCATATCAAACTATAGCTGGGGAAGAAGGCTCCATCACTGCCACCTCAAGCTTCAAAGACCTCCAAAACCAAGCCACCAGGAACCACCTGGGAGCCATGGCTTTCACTTCCTTCCAAGACCTCCATTTATTCAATAATGAACAGCTCGAAATGTCTCAGGACCACTTCTTCCCCACAAATGAAATTCTTTCTTTGGGAAAAAAGAGACCTATTAATTCATACTTTTGTTCAAATGGAAAGAGTCCAATGGTTTGGTCTGATGAACTCAAAATACAAGAATTTGAACCTCATGAAGAAAACTCTAAGATTGATCATGAAAGTCTGCAAATTGCACCAACAGTTACTAATGGAGGAATGGAGATGGATAGGAGTGTAGGTACTCCGGAGAGGATGAGTCCAATGATCAGAGGTGGTGGATTGGGACAAACAAGGAACTTGTCTTATGCTTGAGTCAATGTATGAGATATAAAAACCTTTTTTTTAAGTTAATTGCATGATTAAATAAGTAATTTAGTGTTTAGAGTGGGTGTTTGGCTACTTAAATATTAGTAAAATGCTTGATTGAAAATACAAGTTATGTTGGTTCCATGCAAATCAATAGTTGTTGAAGCTAAATAATGCTGAGTAGAAATATTAATTTGTATTAAGTTCTTTTTTTTTCTTTTATATCTTCTTTTAACGATTTAGACTTGCCTGTTCATGGGTTATTTAGTGAGAATTTAATTAGTTTCAGGTTTTGAAGTTCAGCTGAGAATATAATCAATTTGCTTGTAAAGTTCTTAGGATCATACAGGTTTTATGCAATAAATTAATTGTATTATTGCTGATAATATGTAGAGTAGGGGCATTTACATTCTAAACCATTACAGAATGGAAGTGAAAATGAGCAATTCAAAGCAAATTACTCATTATTATTGACAGAAGAATATTATAGTATGTTCTATTTGCAAAATGTATGACTATTTAATTTTAGACAATGTATCTCATTTAATTTGAATATATAAGAAAATTGAAACTTGGGGTGCATTTGGGGCAGCTTGTGTATTTCAAGATAAGCAGCTTATCCTGAGATACGGTCTGCGGGTCGATTGCAGGTTCGATTATGTTTTAGGATAAACGGCCAAAATGCACGAACAAATCGGTACCGCGGCGTTTTCAAAAACGCCCCTGCACTTATAAGCTGCCCCAAACGGGCCCTTAACTTATTATATAAAAATGTATCATTTTAAAGTAAGTTAGAGGAAAAATAAGTAGTTGTAAAGTTGATTGGATGCATAAGCAATTTAAGGAGATTTGTGTAGACACCAATCAAAGCGAGAAAAGAAAAACAAATATTGACCCAAAAAGATGAACTTAACGGAAACAAATTGAATTTAAGATGAGACTAATTGATAAATGGTTTATTTCAAGCCTTTGAAAGGCAGAAAATTGGAATATGTATGCATAACATTTGTATATGTTTTTTATTCAAAAAATTAAAGCTGTGTGATCGGCAAGCTTGCATGCTATTTATTAATATGCATGGAAAGATATGCACGTGATGAAGAAGCACTTTGATGCACATGCAATTTTAGCCTAAGTTACTCTGCTTTGTGCACCAAAGATTGAATTTCATCATTTGGTCCACTTTATTTAGTAACATGGTGCTCAAGAATTCTTTTTTTAAGAGATTTATTAGGGATTATTTAAATGATTTTTAAGTAATTGTTGTTAACATTATCATAAACATGATGAAATACTAATCATTATTTCTTAATATAATAAAAAATAAAAAATTTTATTGACTCACAAACTTAAGTACTTAATAAAAACTTAATGATAATATTTTAAATTTTGGCATATTTTGACTTTAAAAGTGTAACTTGTTTTAAAAATTTTGACTAATATTTATGTTGACAAAAAATTAATACAATTATTTTTTTTATAAATGTATGACTTATTAGTTATCTCTAATCTTAATAAGAACGGTTGTAGCTAAATGAATTGATTAATTAGTTATAAAATTTAATTAAGTGTAATAAATAATAATTATATGTGACTTACAAATTAGGTTTTAAAAATCGTGATTACTTATTTTCTAAATTTAATCACACTCGCAAGAAAACTTCAGTCACAACTAATGATTTTGAAAAATATACTAACACCCCTTCTATATTTAAGTTTCAAATTAATTATAACTCAAATAATATTATAGATTAAACAAAATATGATGTACTGTGCATCAAAATATGTCTTATTAACTATTAAACAACAAATTGTATGTATAAGAGTTGCGAACACACGAATTTATTACAAGTGCAAGACATTTATTCAAAACACACTGACATTTGTAAGAAAATATCAGGCAACTTAAAATCATCATTTAATCATTAATACGATGGCTCCCCTAATAAAAATTTGGAATGGATAAATATTTTTTCTTAAGAAAATAATTTTCATTACAATAAAATTTGATTTTTGGATGGATTTTATAAAAACCCATAATATTTGAATAAATACATTTGTGCAAAGAATTAATGATGCAATTAATATTCAAATAAAGTTATTCTTGCTAAAATTTTAATCTATTTTTTATGTGTTTTTGCCCATCATCATTTCTAATTACTTTTCTAACAATGCAATTAATGACTCTATAAACTTAGGCTACAAACGTCCCCATGATCTCATGGAGGACACCATGTAAATAATCGAGGACTATTTTGCCACTTTACTCATACTCTATATGTTTGTAAGAAAAATTTAAGAATAAAATCTTCAAGAGTATAAATAATTACATGAAAAATTTCTCATCTTTATAGAACCGAGACTCACCCATCCCCTAATTTCACCATTCAATGAAGCCCTTTAATGTTTTGCTTTGAGGTAGCCAACCTAAATGCTCGCATCATTACATGCAAAACTCAAATAAACTATAAATATGATATATTCATCAGAAATTACTAGAAGAATTATAAACAAAATCAGGTGGCAAATCCTAGGCTTATTGATCTAGCTTCCATGAGAGCTAAAGCCGAATAAAAGTGACTGACATATGTTGCTAGTCTTATTAGGGTTTTCAATTCTTATATATATATATATATATATATATATAGTAACAACAACTGTACGCTCTTCCTTCTGAAACCTACCTATATTCTTCCAGCCCTTTTATGTTTTTGCATGTTTGCCTTTAATTCTCTTTTGGTGGGGACTAAAAGAGAGAAAAGCTGTAGAGTGCAGCATATATAGTTAGCTAGCTTTATTGGTCTTAGTGAAATCTGGAGAGCTTGCAGGCTGGAGAGAGAAAGAGAAAGAGGTGGATTACTTGATTTGTGTTGATCAAAGTCTATACTTACTTGAAATTAGAAAATAAGACATAAGTTCATAAAATTACTAGTTTTATGATCATGAATGGTGTAATTGACGGAAAAATTTTGCGTACGTCAGGGGTACGCATCTCTGCGTACATAATATGGTACATGAGAGTTATACGAAGATTACAAGTGGGTTACAACTTGTTGTACCTCCCGTGTAACTCCCTTGTAACTCTTATGTAAATCTCGTGTACACCCTTGTAACTCCCATGTAACTCCCGTGTACACTATTATGTACGCAGAGATGCATACCCCTTGACGTACGCAATTTTTTTCCATAATTGACAATCAATTGAGTTTAAACTCAAACTTGTACAACCTTGAAGTATTATGAAATTAAAAGACTTGATTCAAGGCTTAAACTAGTAAAATGAAAATGATTAGTTTTAAAAACTTTTAATGAGATGATGTTGGAGAAGTAATTAATAAATTTAATTACGTCCAGGATTACTTAATGATAATCTTCAAGTCTATAACTCATGAGAGACTTTTCAACGTTAAAGGGCAAAAGCATGCATACCCACGGGTGCAGTTTCCCAGGAAGCTTCTCTGGAGCTGGAGAAAGAAGGGAGAAAAGAGCAATGTGGCTGGAAGCTTTGGGTTTTGGAAAAGAGAGAAAAGAAAAAGCGAAGGATTCGGGATAAGGAGAACCGTTGCTGGGATCGAGAGAGATTATGAGGGGAGAAGGAAGCTTCGCTTCTTTTTGGCGCAGCGACAGAGCGTGGATCAGTTACAGTCGGTAAGTGAGTTTGATGCAGATTAATATAGGGGTGTAAACGAGGCTCGTTTATATTTCGACCTCAAAAAATGTGTTTATGTTCGGCTCGTTTGCTTAACAAGCCGAACACGAGCTATTCACGAATAAAGAGTCCTTTTAACAACCCTAATCATGTAGCCATAAANTGTACAACCTTGAAGTGTTATGAAATTAAAAGATTTTGATTTAAGGCTTAAACTAGTAAGATGAAAATGATTAGTTTTCAAAACTTTTAATGTGATGATGTATGAGAAGCAAACAAAATAATGTATGAAAATGGAGAAGCGATGAGGGATATAAGAAATTTGTCATAATAAGCACTGCAAAATTTCTGATTTTTTCAATATATCATCGTTTATTTCTGTCTAAATAATACTTCATAAGATTAATTAATACATTTAATTACGTCCGGGATTACTAAATGATAATCTTCAGGTCTATAGCTCATGAGAAGCTTTTTAACGTTAAAGGGCAAAAGCATGCATACCTACGGGTGCAGTTTTCGAGGAAGCTTCTCTGGAGCTGGAGAAAGAAGGGAGACAAGAGCAATGTAGCGGGAAGCTTTGGGTTTTGGAAAAGAGAAAAGAAAAAGCGAAGGATTCGGGATAGGGAGAACCGTTGCTGGGATCGAGAGAGATTATGATGGGAGAAGGAAGCTTCGCATCTTTTTTTGGCGCAGTGACAGAGCGTGGATCAGTTACAGTCTCTAAGTGAGTTTAATGCAGATTAATGAGGAGGGGGTGTAAACGAGCCAAACATGCTGGCTGGTGATCGACTCATTTGCTTAACGAGTTAAAAACGAGTTGTTCATGAACAAAGAATTCTTTTAATAGTCCTAATCACGTAGTCATAAGACGATAAGATTTTGAGCAAGATTTTAAAATTATTATTTATATTAAAATATCATTTGAATCTAATTTGAGAATTTTTATTCTATTTTCTTAATCGATATTTTAATTGATTATAAATCTTTGTAGCCTTGTAGTTAATTAGATTTTTT
>JXCR01115581.1:98171-109620 GCA_002079205.1 Phalaenopsis hybrid cultivar | reverse complement strand
ATTTAGGGTTTCGAGTCAAACACGAGTTGTTTGCAAAACGAGCCGTATTTGATGAGTAGTATTTCGAGTCAAAACGAGCCGAACACGAACAAACACATCTTTGTTCGTGTTCGGCTCGTTAACTTATTGAACGAAATTAACGAGCCGAACAAGAGCTTCTTAACGAGTCAAACACGAGTTGTTCGCAAACAACGAGCCGTTTTGTCAGCCTTATTAATGAGTGGTTGTTTTAGATTTTGTTTGTAAAATTTATTTTTTGATCTTGCACAATCAAGTCATATGATACTGCGTTATTAATTGGGGAGATTGATTTATATTTGATGCATGCTAAACAAAATCATTGTAACCGAGTACACTAGAATTGCAAGTCCTTTTTCATTCAAACCAAAACCATAAATGAAACCTATAGCCATTCATGCCATAAATTTGTCAATTTTTTAAGACGTGATAGACTCCGTGCGATATCTATTAAACCATAATTCGTTACTCCATTGTTTTGATCGCGAATCTAATAATTCTTAAATAGTCATATTTTTTTCTTCAAAATATAAATCAATAAATATGCGAGAAATGTTTAATTTTTACGTGCGTTGTAAATCTTCACCCATAATATTATGAGTATAAAGTAGTAAATTCATGATATGAACATTGCATTTCAAATTTTATATAGAATAATAATCAATGACCAATAAGAGTAGTGCAAGACAGTATGGCTGCATAGTGTGAAGTCATCAGAACATAAGGTAAGCTTAACACTAAGTGCCTCCACAGCAACTTCATGATATGTATGATCAAAATCTTTCCATGCTTCTTTGTTTTCAGGATGACACATTTAACTAATTTCACTTGATCTGTTATGCTGTCAGCACATATACTGAGCAGTACATTTAGAGGCAAATAATATTTGAAGTTGGAAAGTGGTAAGTATATGTGACACTTGTATGAAACTATTCTATGTATCTTTTTTATTATTCTTATGTAGTTTGAATCTATATGACTCATTGAATTGAACTGATTCACAAAGTCTACATTGAGTATTTATTACATCAGTCATATAAAACAAGATGCATTCATTTATACAAGATTTTGTATTCTCTTGTTTCAAATATAAGTTGGAGATCTGTTTTTTCGTTTTGTATAAGTTTTGATGTGTGTTAGAAAATTCACCACGGTAGAGTGATTGATTATCATCTTAGTGTTGTACGATAATTTAACACAAAAAACAGGTTAAAAAAAACTAGTAATGACAACATAAGTTTTTACGTGAAAAACCCGTAAAGGAAAAAAACCACGGGGCATGACCCAGTTACTTCAATCGCTAGCAGGCACTACAAAGACCCATTATCTTACAGACGGGAAATTGTCGCTATATTTTCCAAATTACAACGTCAAATTGTCGGCGTCTGATTTTGGTGATTGACGATGATTGGTGGTGATTAATGACTGTCAGTGGTGGCTGATAACGGTCAGTGATGGCTAACGACGAAGTAGCGCCTGCTAGCGATTGAAGGTTGTCGACGGTGGTCGGCAGTGGATGACGACGAATGGCGGTGATCGACGGTGATAGACAACAATCAGCGGTTGATGGCAATTTGCGAGTTTCGACGGCGGTCGGCAGTTGACTGCAAGCTATAGTGGTCAATGGAGGTTGGTGGTGACTGACGCCCAATGACTGTGATCGACGACAGTCGGGATGGTGTTGGAATTCAACTCCTTCTCAACTCTCAAGACCCTGACTCTCCCCTCATTAGGGGTGTAAACGAGTCAGGCTCGCTCGTGTTTGACTCGTTTATATTTCGAGCTCAAAAAGGGTGTTCGTGTTCGACTTGTTTGCTTAGCGAGCCGAACACGAGTCATTCACGAACAAAGAGTTGTTTTGGCAACCCCAATTACGTAGCCATAATATATTAAGTATTTGTGCAAGATTTAAAATATCATTTGAATCTAATTTAATATTTTTTATTCTATTTTCTTAATTAATACTTTTAATTGATTATAAATCTTCGTAGCATTGTGGTCAATTAAACTATTTTAAAATACTACTCATCATATAGATATATTTCGAGTCAAAACGAGCCAAACACAGACGAACAAATATTTATTCGTGTTGTTCGTGTTCGACACGTTAACTTAGCGAACCAGCCGAACACGAGTTGTTCGCGAACAACAAGCCGTTTTGACAGTTCTACCCCTCCTGTGTGGGGTGGGCGTCTATTTATAGTGTTGTGGGAGTAATTAATGCAGAAATATGAATCACTTTGATTAGACAGTCCAGAGAGTTTTCTCATTTAATGGACATTTGAGTGCTTTAAATATGTCAAAATTAAGCAATCTTAGGCTAATTGGATTCGTCTTGTCGAGACACTCAATTCGATTATGAACTCGTCATACACGACATCAATTTGATCTTTCAAATGTGTTTGAAAATCTTCCAAGTGTGGTTTAATAACTTAATTTGAGCTTGATTTGACACAAATTGAAGTAGTTTTTATATCATCGGGTTTGCCTCAAAGAGCCGATCAGTTTAATAATATATTTGATGAAATCAGAGCTTTGAATGACTCTTAATTAAAATTTGAATGTTTCTTACTCAAAATTTTATTTCGAGATACGTGTCATGCCTTGAGGTTCGTGTCATATGATGAAAATTTATTGGTGGCGCATCAAGTCTCATATAACTAAATTTTGCATAGGATTTGTCTCTTTCACTAAAAATAAAACGAGACTGTATTTTGAGAGCTACATATAACTCAGAATGAGATGCACAACCCTTAAGCGGTAGTCTATGTCACATTCTGTAATTCGTAAGAAAATGAGCTTCTTGGTTTGGTGGTTCTTCCTCCATTTGACTCAGATAACAATGTATCATTCCATCATGACCATTTTTTTACAGTTTTACTTGAGTCAAACTTAGGTTGAGCATCATAGCTCATTGAATCAATGGAGATAATCGAATGGTCAACATCGCCCTACAAAGTTTAAAACCAATAATCATGTTGAAATCCCAAATGGTATAAATCAAACATAATTTTGTCCAGTAATAAACATGCTTTATTCCTGTGTTTCAAACATGTACAGAAAAACCTACTCTCATACAAATAAGTCAGAAGCTAAGACGTCGTTTGCACAAAAATCTCAGAAATATATAATAACACTTCAACAAGTCATTTTCTATTTGGATACATTATATTGTAATCCATGACCTTAATGTGTGAACATTCATAAATAGCCTATATATTTGAATATCTGAATTCATGAACCACAACTACTACATATAAATATGATTATTTTTTTCATATGTAAACCAAAAAGCTATAATACCCACACACCACACACAAAACACTCAAGAGTTTTAATATGATGTCAAAAATATCCCTGTTACAAATTTTTTAAAGCAAAATACTTATTTTCATGCATAAATTTAAGAGGGATTATTGCGCACGGACACCGCATGCATCTTTGCATGCGGTGTTCGATCTTGGCCGTAGATCACGGTGATCTATGGTCAAGATTATTTCCGTTTTTTTAAAAAATAATAATAAATTATAGGTGGGGCCCACCGAAATACATCAGGACCGTAAATCAGGTGATTTACGGTTCGGATTGGACACCGCATGCAAGCTGCGTGCGGTGTCCAATCCGTATGGAATAATTTTTCTAAATTTAAAGCACCAAAGTGCCATAAATGTACATGTAATAATTGGGCGTTAGGCATGTGATTAGTATTGACATTCGTAGCACACAATTATAATTTAATTACATATTTGAAATCTAAACTTTCGTATTTAGACATATTTCACTCAAAACTTTAATATCATCTCCATTACAATTTTTGACGCTCGGTCAGAGAGATCGAATAGGTTCAACCCAACAAGTATGTAGCGGGTTAATTCGTCAGCTCAGGTATGCAGATGATTTCAGCGAACTTGTCAAGTAAATAAAATATCTCGGCCAAGCCTGAAAGCCAATTATCTTTGTTGCTCGCCCAGCATGGCCAATTATTTCATATATAAATAAATGTTTATTTGTAAATAATAAATCAAATATCATATTTTGATATGCACAATTTTTTAATATATGAAACAATAATTTGATGCAATTTGTTTAAGGAGACATGACAAAAAATTAGGTTATATGCTTAAAATAATAAGTAATTTAAATATTAATATAAAATAACACAATGAATTAATTCCATACATTTTATTTGAAGGTTTTAGGACATAAATTTTATTCATTTTTTTCCAAAAAGAAATAGTCCGTATCGCGGAAAATATTTGGCTACGTAAGACGTACACAACGCTGGTTACGTCGGGGGTTATTTAGAGAGTATATGTTACAAATATATTGCAAATAGATTACAGAAAAATTAAAGGGGTGTAATGTACCATCTCATCTTCTGGAGCGCTTTTTCTATCCGGATTTCTGACGTAGCTCTACATGTGGCGTAGGTTATTCTTAAGTTATTTTCAGGTTATTTTTGGATTATTTTTAATAATACCTAAATAATCCATAAATAACTCACGGTCTTTATGCTTAAAATATTTCTGAGTTATTTCAATATTATTAAAAATAATTCAAAAATAATCTGAAAACAACTTAAAAATAACTTTCAGATAAAATTTTTTCATCAATAACCTCTCGTTTTCCCCCATCTCACCAGCCCAACTTTTCTCTCCAAGCCCTACCCGACTACCATCGCTAGCCTCTTCACTGCGCCACTCGCCAGTTAGCTTGACCGCGCCCCCATTTCGCGAAACCTCAAGCATCCATGAGAGGCCTGAACCGATTCACCGCCTCTTCAGGCCGCCCTATTACCGCAGCCTTCTCTACCCAACCTTACTCCACCTTCTCCGGTGGCGGCGCCGGAGGTAGAGGGAGGGGCCGCGGCGCTAGCTCTCCTCCCACGGCCTCACCTGTTCCCGATCAAGAAGACACCACTGGCGATGAAGACTCGCTACCCTCCTTTGGCCACGGCCGAGGTCATCCTCCGTTTCCATCTTCCGCCGGCCTCCCTTCTTTCTCCTCTTTAATGTCTTCCCTTAAATCCTCTTCTTCTGTCGGCCGCGGCCGCGGCCGCGGGCCCATTCCTCCGGACCAACCGCAGTCCCTACCGAAACAACCAATTTTTTTCCGGCGTGAGGATCCCGAATTCCAGCCGGAGAAATCTCAGTTTGCCGATCCCGGTGAATCTGCCCCCCTTCCTGTTCTATCTGGCTCTGGTCGCGGGAAACCTACAAGAACCGGGGAATCCGACTCCAGGCCAATTGAGGAGAATCGGCACCTGCGCAACAAAGCACAGCCGATAGGCCGGAGCCCGTTGTCATCACCATACCAGCCGAAGCTTGGAAGCCAGGAGGCTGCGAGAAGGGCGGTGGATATTCTATCACGTGGTGGGCCAAGTGGGCCTGGTGGGAGGGGTAGAGGCGGGAGAGGAATGGTTGGAAGAGGGAGAGGAAGAGGGAGAGGGGATAGGTTTGGCGGTGGGAGGGGCCGTCGTGATGCTGATCATGAGTTTGATCTTTATTTGGGGGATAATGCTGATGGTGAGAAGTTCGAGAAGNGGTTGGAAGAGGGAGAGGAAGAGGGAGAGGGGATAGGTTTGGCGGTGGGAGGGGCCGTCGTGATGCTGATCACGAGTTTGATCTTTATTTGGGGGATAATGCTGATGGTGAGAAGTTCGAGAAAAGGCTTGGGGAGGAGAATGTGAAGATAATAGCTGAGGGTTTTGAGGAGATGAGCTGGAGGGTTCTTCCTTCGCCAATGGAGGAGGCTTATTTGGATGCACTTCACACCAATAATTTGGTAGATTGAGATTATTTTGTGCATGGTTATTTGGATTCCTCATTATTGTAGTCCGATTGTTTTTTCATGTTTCTGTAGATTGAGTATGAGCCTGAGTATTTGATGGAGTTCGACAGAAATCCAGATATAGATGAGAAGCCTCCCATGTCACTGGAAGAAGTTTTAGCTACCGCAAAACCTTTTTTGATGGCTTATACGGGGATGAAGAGTCAGGAAGAATGGGAGGTATTAGGCCTGTACTCATGTTCGTCATCATCATTATCATTAGATTTATGCCAATTAATTGTTGTCTAATACTGATCCCCAAACCTCTAAATTGGTGTTTTGTTTTTAGTGTTATAGCTTTTTTAGCATTTTCTTATTATGATTTTTCTTGTTATAGCATTGTCAATATGATATCTTTAAGCTTATCTATTAACAACTTGCTATGATGATTTTATAACAACATTAGTCAAGATCTAGTCATTTTTTTTTATTTTGCTAAATTAATTTTCTACTTTTGAAGATCATGTTACTGCATTAGCCCTGGTTCTATTGTTTGTTTTGGCAAAATTTAATGAAGAAGTAAATCTGTTCAGAATAAGGAATGCATTGTTTTTCTGTATGAAAGCTGATACCTTTTACAAATGTAGTGGTAGCATGAATGGTAGAATATTTAATAATTAATTTTCACATTGATGACACATTTGACAATTTTAAGGGCAATTATTTAGCATTTGCAGAAAGTTTCATCTCATTTGCGAACAATTTAGTATGAACCCCTCAAGGCTATGAACGCTGGTACCGAAGGGCAAGGGCTTACTTTCAAGCTTAGTCAGTATTCCTCTTAAAGTTGATTTGTTTTTATTATTTATTTGTATGTCCTATTATAAATTATCTATTTATTTTTTCTGTAGACAGCTCTGACACTATTCCTTAATTTCTCTTGACTCACTTGTCATATTTCCTTTGGTTGTTGTGTACTAATAACTTTCTTGTTCTAGAATATTCCAGTTATGGAACTATTACTTCATATTCACGCATGTACATGTGGGGCTGAGTTAGAGATTTAGTCATGATTCTCTGTGAATACTTGGCAAATTGCTGAGTATGTATATAACTTGAATATTTGATTGTGGCATTGGAAACATGAAAATTTTGAAGCACCCATACAGCGAGACTTCAAATTTTTGCCTATTATTTTTGTGTAATAAGGTAAAATATAGCCGGAAATATGTGGAGAACAAGCTTAAAATGTAAACTTTGACATCAAATTTTGGTCATTTTAGTTGAAATCAGGTCATAAATAATAATGTCTAAATAAATCTTTATTTTCACCGCATAATGCATTTTTCTTGAACAAGATCTATTTTACAGTTAGCTTTTTTTTTTATATAATTTTAATAATCTCCTGTCCTCTTGTGTATATTTTTTTATTATTTCGTTAATCAGTACATCTTTAGTTTGTGTTATGTAATGTTTTATTGGTAACTTACAATGCAGTAGTTTTTAGCGAATCTGTATTATTTTAAGATGAAGGTTTAAATTGAGTCATTTCATCTAAGTTTCCAAACGAACCTAGCTTAGTCAAGCATGGCCATGTTCAAGCTCGAGCTTGTTTATTAAATTCAAGCTCAAGCCGAGCTTGAGCTCAAATTGAGCTTTTGGGATTGTGTTTAAACTTGAGCTCGTTTATAAAATTTAAATTTGAGCTCCAATCGAGCTTTTGTTTTTATGCTCAAGCTTAGTTCATTTGTCGTTTTGACATTGGTTTATTTTGGTTCATGTTCATTTCATATGATAATAATTGAGTCATCATCGAACAAATTAACAAGTAATATTATCGAGCAACTTAATTTATATCCAAATCACCTTTATTGAATAAATTTAATTTAATGTTATCGTGCTATTTATTTTCTAACAAAAGGAGACTTATCGAACAAACTAATCAGTATTATGGTTGAGCTATTCTGTGTTTAATCAAACTGGAGCTTACACATGAGTTACTTGATGAATTTACTAGAACAAACAAGCTACTAAATGAATAANGCTCAAGCTTAGTTCATTTGTCATTTTGACATTGGTTTAGTTTGGTTCATGTTCATTTCATATGATAATAATTGAGTCATCATCGAACAGATTACCAAGTAATATTATCGAGCAACTTAATTTATATCCAAATCACCTTTATTGAATAAATTTAATTTAATGTTATCGTGTTATTTTCTAACAAAATGAGACTTATCAAACAAACTAATCAGTATTATGGTTGAGCTATTCTGTGTTTAATCAAACTGAAGCTTACACATGAGTTACTTGATGAATTTACAAGAACAAACGAGCTACTAAATGATTAGTTAAAAGAAGCATATAAATGCGTAAAATAAATGGATAACTAAACAAATCGGTCTTTATATATAAATGAATTTTAAATTGAGTTTATTTACAAATTTTAAATTAAGTTTTAATCGATTTTATTCATAAAAAAATAATTTAAGCTTATTCACGTGTTTAATCATGAAATTTAAATGAAACAATTCATCGAACTTCTTAAAGATTTTGTTCATAAGCTTTAAATGATATTATTCTTGAACATAAATGAATCAAACAAGGAGTTTTTCATACTTGTTCATTGAACAATCGAGCATTTATAAAAGTTTTCATACTTGTTCACTTAGTTAATCAAACGAACTTGAACGACCTCTTATCAAGCCGAGCTACGACCAGTTTATCGAACATTTGGTCCATTTGCGACTCNATAAGCTTTAAATGATATTATTCTTGAACATAAATGAATCAAACAAGGAGTTTTTCATACTTGTTCATTGAATAATCGAGCATTTATAAAAGTTTTCATACTTGTTCACTTAGTTAATCAAACGAACTTGAACAAACTCTTATCAAGCCGAGCTACGAGCAGTTTATCGAACATTTGGTCCATTTGCGACTTTAATTTTGATCCATCATAATTTACGGAAGCCCACAATTTTTTTTTTTATAAATACAAAATTGTGATTTGAATAAATTAATATAAAAAAGTAGAAGGAGAATTTTAAAATGTTAGAAACAAATTGCAGAAAATCAAGTTAATTTTTTATGAAAAAACTAAAGCCATACAGACAAGGGAAATGAAGACCTCCCATAATAACTTACAAGCACCAAGGTTTTATCAAATGTAAATGTTAAAAGAGTTATATCTCAAAGTCAAAGCATACAAGTGAGTTGTTTAATTTTATGGTGCATATGAAGAAATCTGGATTAGAGAGANAAATTGCAGAAAATCAAGTTAATTTTTTATGAAAAAACTAAAGCCATACAGACAAGGGAAATGAAGACCTCCAATAATAATTTACAAGCACCAAGGTTTTATCAAGTGTAAATGTTAAAAGAGTTATATCTCAAAGTCAAAGCATTTCAATACAAGTGAGTTGTTTAATTTTATGGTGCATATGAAGAAATCTGGATTAGAGAGAAAAAACTTAATTGAGTTGAAATTAACTTAGGCGAGGTTATCTAACCTTTATACACCAATTTTTGTTTATTTATTTGACCATGGATTTACCTCTTCTAATCATTGTAAGTCGGATGAATTATTGATCTAGACNTTGAAATTAACTTAGGCGAGGTTATCTAACCTTTATACACCAATTTTTGTTTATTTATTTGACCATGGATTTGCCTCTTCTACTCATTGTAAGTCGGATGAATTATTGATCTAGAGCCAAGCTTTTCAACCAAGGTGAAAAAGGGATGCATTACATTTTAAAACAAAAATGCCTCATTTGCCAATCAAACCTCACAAGAAATTACTCCATTTGGAGGCTGGACATAGCTCTACATGCAAAGTCCAATAGTGGATGGCATATGTAAATGAGTTAGTATACTTTTTTTTTAAAAAAAATTTAAAACTTTACCTGGCTTTAGAAATTTAATTGCAATTGGTAGAATGGCATGGCTTTTATGCTCAACTATCATTAATAGTTAGGTTACGGTTTCAAAGAATGCTTTTCATTTTTGATTTTTTAGGTCCCATTCTTGGTTATTTTGTGAAGAAATTTGTATCATTCTAGTGTTCTTTTGTGTAACTGNCTTTAGAAATTTAATTGCAATTGGTAGAATGGCATGGCTTTTATGCTCAACTATCATTAATAGTTAGGTTACCGTTTTAAAGAATGCTTTTCATTTTTGGTTTTTTAGGTCCCATTCTTGGTTATTTTGTGAAGAAATTTGTATCATTCTAGTGTTCTTTAGTGTAACTCTCCAATACCTNTATATATATATATATAATTGTAAAAATAATATGAATAATACTTAAGTGTTAAAATGATGTTCTTGGAGGAATGCATTAAAATGAGGGTCACGTCCAGCTTTATTAAGAAAAAATAAAAGTTACAACTCGAAAAATCAAATTACAACTCACACTAATAAGGGTAAATATATCATCTTGTTTATAATTTTATCGTTTTAATTCATAAATCACTTATACTATTTTATGGATTTCATTTATTTATTTTGATAATTTATTATTATTTACATTTTTAATTAAGCAAATGTTTATTTTTATAAATTATTTGTATGTATTAATGTGTATTTATTTTTATTTTATCAACTTCATTATAATTGTATTATTGTCATACATAAATCTTTTAGAATAATTTTTTGGGCCTCATTTGCTTGTTTTGAACATTTTAATTTTATTGCTGTCATTCATAACTATATCTTCTTCATTATAATTAATTGTTGTGATTTTTATATGAAAATATATGTACAGACAAGTTTGTTCAATTGTGTTGTATTTATGGTGTCGGTAGATTTTTTATGGTCTTCGAGCTGGCAAAACTTGGCTTGATTGACTTGGCTTTGCTAATTGAATGTTCTAACTTTGCTGCCGACCATTGATTCCCATATGAGGAACTTTTGAAGATGAAGTGAGGCCAAGTTATCAGACAAATAGTAAATCACTGTAATCCGAAAGATAACTTACTTTTTGATGAATAGATTCTTCGGAATGCCTCGTGCAAAAATGTTATGACCACTTCTCGTCCCCATAAGAAGGGGAGGGATCTCAAGGGCATCTGTGAGATGATTGATAATACTGAATTTTTCTCTTGAGTCGGATTGTGTCGAGAGGTAAGTAGATGCCTTAGCTCGGCTTGATGGATATTGGTCCTTGGTTCATATGACCTGCATCCGACTGACCTTTAGCACTAGGTCAAAAGGGAATGTACATAGTTAAAGTCTTTTGGTACTGTGCTAGCGGGCTCTTCATCTTCAGCCATACTTCTGTGTTCTTTTGCCCGTCAGATCTCCTCGAGATTTTTTTATTAGTGTTTTTTATTTTACATTACGTTTTATGTGCTGAATATATAAATATATAAGAATATGCATATTCAAAATTCATATATATTTACATAACTAACGCATAAAGTTTTATACTTACATTTATAACATCTTGGTGCTATAAAATCATAAGAAAAATATTTCACTTTTAAACAGTAATGGTAATGACAATTTTGTGATGATGTTAAAAATTTAAGTGGTATGCATGAAAATATGGCTGATAAAATTTTTAACAGGTAGATACATAAAAAATTAGGTGGCATGTATGTAAATGGCATAGCAAAATAAGAAAAAATAATAATAAAAATGAAATAAAACAATTAATGGT
>JXCR01115581.1:62750-97663 GCA_002079205.1 Phalaenopsis hybrid cultivar | reverse complement strand
GCAGCGCTTTGCTCTCGCTCTATGTAGAATGCGAGGAGCTGCCTTGAAATTGGGCCAGATGCTTAGCATCCAGGATGAGAGCCTTGTGCCACCACAGGTATTGATATTATCTTGTGACATATATTCTTGGTTAGGAAGACTACATACATACCACTCAATTCTTTTGAATTAGCATTTCTAACACCTAAAGTTCAATTTTTACATACATGCCACCTTCCCTATGCATGAAAGGTGTATGTTGATTTTTAAAAGTTCAAATAGTGGTATTTTTGACGTGATATGTAAGATTTGGTTGGTATTAATGTAAATATAAAAGTTTAGATGTGAGATTTGTAAATACATAAGAATTANATGGGGTACTGTTCAGGAAGCTGCAAATAGGCTTCTTTATGGCATTCCTAAATCGGAAAGGAAACAATCTGTCCTTTCTCCTTTGTTGTCGGAGCAAAATGCGCAGCGCTTTGCTCTCGCTCTATGTAGAATGCGAGGAGCTGCATTGAAATTGGGCCAGATGCTTAGCATTCAGGATGAGAGCCTTGTGCCACCACAGGTATTGATATTATCTTGTGACATATATTCTTTGTTAGGAAGACTACATACACCACTCAATTCTGTTGAATTAGCATTTCTAACATCTAAAGTTCAATTTTTACATACATGCCACCTTCCCTATGCATGAAAGATGTATGTTGATTTTTAAAAGTTCAAATAATGGTATTTTTGACGCGATATGGAAGATTTAGTTGGTATTAATGTAAATATAAAAGTTTAGATGTGAGATTTGTAAATACATAAGAATTGTGTGCTTCACATGTTAGTTTCTCTATATTTTTTGTTATTTTACCTGGAAAGAATTACTTTCATCTTTAATTTATCTGCTATTTATGCAAAATTCTCTTTGCATTTAATTGTTGACATCTATTATGCCATTCAAGCCAACTAAAGGGAGAATAGTTTGCAAATAATTGTTAAATTGATATATATATATATATATTTTCCTTGTAAAGCATCCTTTTATAGTGATCATTACATTTAATTTCTATTATTGCGCTCTTGCTAGCCAAAATTTTCAATTATGTTAGCGAAAAATACCTTTTGGTTCCTGAGATTTTGGGAACAATTTGCACTTGTCTAGATTTTAAAAACATAACAATTGATACTTGAAAAAATTTAGAAAACGAGTTCAATCAGATGAGAAAAATTTAACAGCTAATTTTAGTCAAGTTTAAGCTGTATTTGTCACTTCCAAGATCAAGAGCTAACAGAGAGATATTAGTGTAATACCGAAGGGCACTCGGAGCTTAAATGTAGGGCTTTCAATAATGCAAACCAAAGTAAAGAAAGATTTACATTTATTCCACTCAATTCTTATGTATTNCAAGAGCTAACAGAGAGATATTAGTGTAATACCGAAGGGCACTCGGAGCTTAAATGTAGGGCTTTCAATAATACAAACCAAAGTAAAGAAAGATTTACATTTATTCCACTCAATTCTTATGTATANGGAACAATTTGCACTTGTCTAGATTTTAAAAACATAACAATTGATACTTGAAAAAATTTAGAAAACGAGTTCTATCAGATGAGAAAAATTTAACAACTAATTTTAATCAAGTTCAAGCTGTATTTGTCACTTCCAAGATCAATAGCTAACGGAGAGATATTAGTGTAATACCGAAGGGCACTCGGAGCTTAAATGTAGGGCTTTCAATAACACAAACCAAAGTAAAGAAAGATTTACATTTATTCCACTCAATTCTTATGTATTTACTTATCCAACTGCTAAACTTAAATTTTTACATGCATACCATCTTACCTATGCATAAAAAGGTCTATCTCACTTTTTACAACCTAAAATGGTGGTCCTTTTGATGTGATTTGAATGATTTGGGTAGCATAAATGTATTAGATAAAGTTTAGGTGTTAGATGTATACATAGGAATTGGGTGTTATGTGTATAAATTTCCCAAGAATAAATGGACGGGCCAGCGGATAATGATTATGCTGCTACAATTTTGATTTGTATTGCATAGCTTAAATCTTAGAAATCAACTTCTATTACTTACGTCTTTAGTTTATCTTGATGTTTAGGTATTTTCAAGTAGGAAAAATTCATTATAGAAACTAATACTGATAGACTAATTTACTTATCAGAGAGCTTCTTATACTATGCAAAATTTTACTTAAGTGAGATTGAATGGAGCGGCATGCTAACTCATTTGGTGCCACCACTTAAATTATAGAAAGATTTACGTACATGCACTTAATTCCTATGTATTTACATATCTAACCTCTAAACACCATGCGTATTTTTGATGTGATATGAAAGACCTTGGTTGCATAAATTTACAATGTAAAGTTTAAGTGCTAGGCATATGCATACATAGGAGTTGGTGGTATGTATGTAAATGCCCCTAAATTATACTAACCGTGTACTGCTCTTACTGATTTTTCATCTCTCATACAGATCTTGGCGGCTTTGGATATTGTTAGGCAAGGCGCTGATGTGATGCCAAGGAGTCAGCTTAACGAAGTGTTGGATGCTGAATTAGGTACACTTTGGTCGACAAAATTACTGAGTTTTGATTATGAACCAGTTGCTGCAGCAAGCATAGGGCAGGTCATTGATCTTCATCCATTTGATTTTGCAACAGTAGTGATTTATTATATATTTTAAATTTTTTTTTTTGCTTTTTTTACTGTAACATTGAATGATTGCTATGCTCGATCTTATATGGATTGCATGTTGAAATTAATTTGATCTATTCTTTGAGCGTGGAGGACTTTTGGAACCATTATGATGTTTAGGTCATGATTTTATGTGAATTTTTAAAGTTTCGGAAATTTACATTTATAGCACACAATTCTTATGCATTTACATATCTCACACCTAAACTTTCATATTTACATAACTTAACACTTTAGTGCTTTACACCTATGCATGAAAAGGTGGGATTCACTTTTAAAATGTGGTAATAGTGCTATTTTTGATGTGATATTAAAGATTTGAGTGTTGTGTGTGTAAATATGAAAGTTTAGGTGTGAGATATGTAAATACATAAGAATTATGTGCTATGTATGTAAATGCCCCAAGCTTGGAAGTTTTTTCTAATAGATGCTTTCAGCTAATGGATCTATGGAGTGATGAGAAGTGGCACGTAATGATGCAAATTTGGAATCAACGAATGTTGAATTAGCAAAAGTGCAAAAGTGCTCAACTACGAAGTTGTAGTGAAATGAGTTAGGAAAAAATAGGTCTTTGAATCACTCTATTTTGATGAAATTGTGGTCGGTTTATCCAAAATACTTAGTGGTGGTCATCGAAATTTTTGGTGATGGTATCTAGGAGGAGAGAATAAATTGGCTATGGAGAAAATTGAGAAAAAGGATATTAGTCTTTCTTTGAACTTGAAAACAACATTCTAAAGGCCTTCTATTTATAGGAAAGGGTTTAGCCATCTTCAAAAGTTTTAATTCAATCATAATATAATTGCCCCAAAAAAATTGTTATCTTAAATATTCTATCGACCTTTTATTAAATATTGAATTTAAAAAAACATTTTGATTATCTTCCTTAAAAGGTGGGGATGGCCAACATATTAGAAGGAAGTTTCTGAATGCTTATTTTGCCTTGTAGTTATCATTTTTGTTTTATGGAAATTTTTAGTTACAAAACTTACCAAAAATTACATACATTTCGAACAAAAATCCAAATCGCAATTAGCATAATTTATTGATTTTGGCGAGTCTACTGGATCATAATTTTGCATAATTTCTTTCTTTCCTGAGGTATAAGACTCTACATAGATGTATATGAAAAAAATAGCAAAACAAATCTCAAGGCAAACAAATAGTTTTGGAGCGAGGAAAGATCAATCAGATGCTTTATTGAAAACCGAAGGATTGGATGCTAACGAAGGAGTTGAGGTCGGGCAATCAGAAAAATGCGACGAAGAGTTTTTTATAGAACGACGATTAACTCCAAAACTGATCGACTAGTTACTCAGTCCTGGGCCGTGTTCCAATGGAGTTAAGTCATAGCGAGTTGTTGACAGACTTCTCATCAACCAAATATATTCGCCAGCCTTATTATACTCTAATGTTCTTATAATTACCAAAAAGCCCCCCTCTCAAACCTAATAATGAGAGGCTGACTTGTAATTATATATTAAATGTGACATATTCCTATAAATACGGGGTCCATGTCATTAATAAAAGACTAGACTTTCTTTCCGTTCTCTACTGCGTCCTTTCTCTCTCTCTAACCACTTTATAGCAGAATGTTCTATATGTTGGGTGTGTTTCCCAGACATTTTCGGATTCAACATCCTTTAAGATGCGGCGAGCTTGGAAACATGTCGTCAACAAGAAGAGGAACCCAACAATAACAATAGGGTGAATCTAGTCAGAGGAACAATGTGGAAGCAGTATGCACTAAGGAGTTTATGGAAGAATTTGTCCAATAAGGCCTGCAAGATTTGAAAACTCAGATCACTAACAAAATATCATGACAATTTGAGGAGAAACTCAGAGTCGTGACTGCCTTAGGAGCTGTCTTAGTCCCGAGAGGAGAATTTGTCCCGCAAGGGGCACCTAACCCCGCTTAGGGAGAACCACCAACAAGCAATGGAGGAAGAGTGATCCGTCTACAAGAGAAGCTAGATGGCGGGCTGTACCAAGACAACGCCATATCCTCCCCTGTGGAGGAGAGGAACCAATCATTGTAGATCGAAGTATAGAGGCAGCCGGAGAACGCCTTCTCCTTGGGTTTCATACAAAGGATGGTTGGATCCTAACGACCACTTCGCGTCATACGAATCGTCTATATGCCTGTTGAAAATTTTGAATGCCCTCAAGTGTAAGCTTTTCTTCACGACATTGAGATCAACCTCATTAAGGTGGTTTGACAGGTTGCTCGTGGGGATAATCACTTATTTTGCAGAGTTCAAAAGACTCTTTCTATCACAATTTTCTAGTGCCCTGAGGCCTACGAAAACCGGCCCATCCTTGTGGCAACCGAAGCAGTGAGCCAACGAGAGCTTGCGGTCGTTTGTTGCACGCTTTCAGACGAAACACTTGATGTCGAGGACTTGAACCCCGACATGGCTCAGGCCGCGCCGACACAAAGGGTGCGGTCAGAGAGTTTTTGTTTCGACCTCGAACTCGCAGAGCCACAAAGCTTGATTCAGATGTAGAAATGACTAACAAGTATATCGTCGTTTATGAGAATGCCCCTAAGCCCGCCGAACAGACACCAGAAGAGACCACCTCAAGGCAACAGATGGCAACCCAGACAAAGTGCACAGTTGTCCGACAACTCCCACTACAAGGGTCATCTCGACAATCACTTCACCTAGCGTCATGAGGATCAGAGACGACAAACCAAGGTCCAAAATCACCGATCATCCCACTATTGCGAAAACCACCGATATATCATGGCATAAATAGTGGACGCCATCTAAGAAAATGAGTTCTTTAGGAAAGCAACACCGATGAGGGTCAGAGCTTTTCTTCAGGATAACATAAATTATTATAAGTATCACAGAGATCACATATACAATACAGAAGAATGCAAACACTTGCAGAGCATGATCGAGGAGCTGATAAAGAAGGGGAAGTCCCGCAGGAGGAACGACTGACCGACCCATTTACACCAATGTCATTCACATTGCGAGGTATGTGCCCGCAATCTTTGGAGGAAACAAACCACCTAGGAGGACAAGCCGAAAGAGACATCATACGGGGGAATTCTGTGCCATAATCTTTGCCTCAAACTCAAAGACCATTCATCTATTTTTTTGACCGACGAGCCCCAAAGCGAATCCATACAACGATGTCGTTTTAATAACAACTATAATAAACAATTATCAAGTAGGACGCGTCCTCATTGGTATAGGGAGCTTTGTGAATGTATATTCAAGCAAGTATTCAACAAACTAAGTCTCATTGTAGATCGGATGACTACGCCGATCGGACCGCTGTATCGATTCTCGTGCGAAAGGAAGGTAGTGCTGGGGTTGGTCGGGCTCTCGGTACGTTGGGGAGAAAACGAGAAACAGTTTACACCCACGAAAGATTTTCTCGTAGTGAATTCACCCCCAACATATAATGCTATATTCAGCCGACTGCTACTGAATGATTTCAGGCAGTGGTCTCTATTTACTATGTTGTTATTAAGTCTCTTGGAGATGGAGAAATTATCACGATCAGGGGTGACCTAAAATAGTCCTTGGTCTGCTAATTGCGAGCCATAAGCAACGTGGTGCACAATCATCTTGACATCCAGAACCCAATGGAAGGTGGCCTCGAGATCAACGGGACCACTACTGAAGTTCCGGCTGTCGAAGGAGAATCTGGTAGATGTTTTCTTATAAGTGAAGCTTTTGATGCAGGTCACAAGAAGCTGCTGGTCCAAACCTTGTTAGAAAATCGAGATATTTTCGCATGGACGGTCGTTGAGATGCCAGGCGTGCTAATCGACGCTGCTTGCCACATATTGAACGTCGATCCATTGGCTCGACCCATGAAGCAGAAGATTAGAAGCTCGACCACGACGTTGACGTGACCCATCCGAGAGGAAGTATGGAAGCTGGAGGAGGCGGGTACATTCAGGAAGTGCAATACCCTATCTAGGTCTACAATGTAGTGATGGTGCAGAAAGCTAACAAAAAATGGAGGATGTGCGTAGACTTCACCAACCTAAACTCTGCTTGCCCGAAGAACTCTTACCCTCTACCAAGGATTGATGTTATGATGGATTCGACGGCCGTCCATTCAATCCTAAGTTTTCTCGACGCATTCTCCGGGTACCATCAGATCAAGATGCATCTAGCTGACGCGGAAAAGACCTCTTTTATTACATGTGAGGGAGTTTATTATTACAATTGAACGCTCTTCAGACTTAAAAATGTCGGGAACACTTATCAACGCCTCATGAATGTAATTTTTACTAATAAAAAAGAAAGAACATTGAGGTGTATGTCGATGATTTACTGATTAAGAATCGGTCGGTCGAACAACAGATTGAGGTCTTAAACGAATTTTTTTTTAACACTTTAAAAGTTTAAAATGAAACTAAACCCACTGAAATGCAACTTTGGGGCCGCAACAGACAAATTCCTGGGGTATTTGCTAACCTCTGAAGGCATAAAGGCTAACCCGAAAAAGATACAAACACTTCTCAATATCTCCTCCCTTAAAAACACAAAATCCAAAATCTAACTGGTCAGATCACAAGTTTGAGCAGATTCATCTCCAAGTCAATTGATAAGTGCGCCCCATTCTTTAAAGTACTTAGGAGAGTTAAATGTTTCGAATGGAGACTGAAATGTGAGGAGACCTTCAGGAACCTCAAGCAGTTCATCGCCTCTCCTCCTCTCCTTCAATTCTCAAAATTGAAGGAAAAACTTTATCTTTAGTTTAGGGTCGGCCCGAAGCCGTTAGTTTGGTCTTGTCCAGAGAAGAACTCTGTAAGCAGCATCTAGTGTACTACACTAGCCGGGTTCTTAAAGGCGCCAAAGTCTGGTATCCAATAATGAAGAAATTGACCTTTGCCTTGATCATTTCAGCACAGAGGCTCCAACCATATTTGTTGGTACACCCCATATAAGTTATCACATATCACTGATTAAAATCTGTTCTCACCTGGTAGGAGCGTTCTGCTCGCTACTCAAATGGGCTGTGGAACTCAACGAGTTTGACCTCCTATATCTTCGAACGACTATAAAGGCACAGACTATTGTAGATTTCCTTGCAGATTTTTCCGAATCAAGAGGGGCAAATGAGGATATGACAATCGACGTATTGACTTGGACCCTGTTCACCGATGGCGCATCCGATCAATCAGGTGCCGAACTTGGAGTTTTCTTGTGCAGCCCGTAGGGGAAAATGTCAACCACCTGTCGGATATTTTTTATATATTTTTTAATTTTGTGAAAATAAGATTTTATAATTTAAATTTAATATAATATATATATAATGGTAATTTTAATTTTGTGAAAATGATATATATATTTTTTATTTTTGGAAAATGATGAGACCGTATAGACCTCATATATCTAATTATTTAAATAGCTGAGCTCGATACTATAAATGATATATCATCTCGAAGGATAAACGTATCACTTATTGATAGACTTAACTATATAAACTTAAAAGTTTATGACTCTATTTTGGTCTGCAAATTTATAGCCGACAAATTTCCCTATCTAATGCACAAATTAGACAGAGTTTAGATTAATCTGAGTTCTTAATTTCCTATAGCGGCAAGCCCCTATAGTTAATTACATCTTAGACAACCGAAGTCACATAAGAAAACTCTTGATTAAGATCAGTATTTCGTCTTCAAGAATTCAACGTTTAGGTTTCCACGATTGCTTATATGAAAAGTCAAATGAGATAGGTTCGAATAGGAACAGTTATTTCTGGAATCTAAAGAAGTGAAAAGTAGGAGATGTAGAAGATACTGAAAAAGATTCAGTGACATCTCAAACTAACCCATGATTTGACTTTACGTCTTTGAAAGAGAAGTTATTTGATGTTTTAGTTCTGCAAATTATTTAGATATTCAAGACTTATGTTTGTATATCATATGCAAATATCTTGAGAAAATAAGAGAATTTATGTCGTATCGAACGACGACCTCGGAATCCTAAAAAAATTTAGGACTTATATCATACGATATAAAATTGTATAAAGTCCTAAAAGATAGTGTGAGGATTTACGTCGTACTAGACGAACAACCTCGATGTCCTATAAGTATGTTATTTAAGTCTACGGAAGCTCGGTTGAAGCTCCTCATGCCGCCGTCTTCTGTTGTCACCTCGAGCGCCATCCGAAGATGAATTGTCATTTGCTCCAGATTGTCGTCTCGATCACTGCCCGGGGATGAATCGTCATTCGACTACGTCGTTATCTCGTTATGTGAAAAGAGTAAAGAAAAGAAAAAAAAAATCATGCCTCGAGCGGCCTATCCTAGGGGGGACTGTATAAACAACCAAAATATAGTAACTAAAAACACGATATAGGCGAATGTATACAATATAGTGCAATAAAGAAAGAAGAGGAAGTTATATAACAAAGTACGGTAAAAATGCAAAAAAAACATGTAGAAAGATATAGTACAGTACAAAAAGAAAAGAAATGTACATTAAATGAAGAACTATGTAGTAGGAAAAGTAAAGAAAAAACTAAAACAACTAAAGATGTACCTGGTTGATTCTGGCGATGCTACAAAACATATTACAATTTTCATAACATAAAGGGATTAGATAAACATTTGTAGATTATAAGGGAAAGACTAAATGATAAACATATGAAAATTTAAAGTGGGATATAAGATTTTAATTTGGGTTAGGCTCAGACTAGACTTCTTTTCTCTTTTATCTCGATCCCACAGGCAACCGAAATATCGAAGTCAACCTATCAATATCAATTAGAGGTCACCAACGAATCATCCCTATAGTCGGGCAGCCCTGAACCCTTTCATTTAATAGATTTGTGAATTGAATAGTATCTGAATTTATCAGGATGTGGTGTATCGTTTTATGGATGTAATATCTATTTTTTTAGCAAGTGCAGTATCTGTGTATGATTCGTAGTATCTGTTTTTTTTGCAAATGTAGTATCTGTGTTTGATTTGTAGTATCTGCTCTTTTTGCAAGTGTAATATCTGTGTATGATTTGTAGTATCTGTTCTTTTTGCAAGTGTAGTATCTGTGTATGATTTGGAGTATCTGTTCTTTTCTAGCTACCAGTTCTCAAACCTTTTAAGGAAGGATTAGGGCTACCGACAGCTTAAGAAAATGAAAGGGTATCTCACTAATTGAATATTGATTATATTTTTAGCTATAAGAAAAACAGATTAGTGGTTCTTTGCATCATTGCTTGTTGCCCCGCATCTCTAACTTATAGGTCACTTTGATATTCCATATGCTTATCCAACAGAGACTTTAGATATTTCACATCAAGAGATTGGAAGAAATAAACATCTAAATATTTCTATAACATTCACCTTCCACTCTTAAGTTTAAAACTTTAAAACTGTGCATGTGATCATTGTAATCTTTCCAAAGAGGAATGTGCTTATACTCTCATATTGTGAAATTCAAACCCATGAAATTCATGTAACCAGGAAGCCAATCCCAACAATACTTTAAGGATTAAATAGATATTCCTACAAAATTTCAACTTATGCATTTCTTGGAAATTCAATTCTAACATGCTGGCAAAGATCACCAAGTCAAATAGTCATTAAAGAATGATAATAGATTTATATGCATACCATTTAATTCTCAGGCAGCAAAGGAAAATCGTGAGATAACATAAAAGAAAGCACAAGTAAATATTTTTGGGTAAGGCAACAGGGAAGCTCACGGCTAAGGAATACCAAACTACACTCACACCCATGAAATAGCAGAAAGGCCCACGACCAGGGGAAGCAACAAAGGGATAGCTAAGCCCCAAAATAAGTTAAAAAAAACTTTTAGAAGAAAACCAAATTTTCATCCAACATATATATTTCGAATAGGAAGCAAAAGCCAGCCTCAAGACCAAGTGCCCAAGCACCAAAAATATCCAATATATATTCTCGAATAAAGGGGCAGCAAGAAGAGCAAAATCGAGTCTCAAACAACTATTCAAAATACCAAAATATTCCAATATTTATACTCGAATAAAGGGGCGGCAGGAAGAGCAAAAACCGAGCCCCAACACTGACTACTCAAAGCAAAAAATGACTCCAACATGTATTCAAATAGGAGCAGCAGTAATAGGAATAAAATCGAGACACTAAAGAAGCTGTCCAAAGCAAGAAATGACTCCAATGTACATTCGAATAGGAGCAACAGGGGAGCACAAAACAAGGCCCCTAAATATCAGATAAATCCGCATGCCTGCATTTCAAAATGGGGTAACAAAAAAAACCCAAAAATAAAACAAGAGCCCCTATTAATCAAATAAATCCATATGCATCTACTTCAAACCGAAGAAAACCGAGAAACTCAAAACAAAAGCCCCTATTATTAAATAAGTCCAAAAATCTCCTTCAAACAAAGTACAACCGAGAAGCTTAGAACAGAGCCTCCAACATCAAGCAAATCCAAAGATCTCCTTCAAACAGAGGATAAACGAGAAGCTTAAAACAGAAGCCTCCATTAATCAAATGAATCCACAGATCTCCACTTCGAACAGAGGATAAACGAGAAGCTTAAAACAAAGCCTCCAAAATTAGACAAATCCAAATGCATTTATTTCAAACCGAAGATAACCAAGAAGCTCAAAACAGAAGCCCCCATTAATCAAATAAATCCATAGATCTCCATGTTAAAACAATGTAGCGAGAAGATAGTAATCAAAAGAACTAAAACACTTCTTGAAGTTTCAATATACCTTTCTAGCCAAGAGAAACTGCAGCCCAAAGGCTAAACAACCCATAAATTTTTATAAAAAAAAACCCAGGCAACAAGGAGAGTTGCAAGCTAACACGAAAGGAAAAAAAAAAACAAATAGGTGTTCTCAGGTAAGACAGCAGGAGAGGGCCATCAGCTAACACCGAGGAGATTATACTTGAATGCTCACGGGCGAAGAGGAACCAAGAGAAACCACCAGTCCCAAAACAAAGAAATTCTAAGCATTAAAATAAAAAAAAAAAACTTTCATCTAGCACATATTCCAGAATGTGGTAGCAGTTATAAGGAGTAAAACCAATTCCCAAAGAAATTTCAGAAAAACCTCAAGAAAGCATCCAATGAAGTGTAATCCTCATAATTGAACCATAACCTTAAGCACGGTGCAAATCTAACTATTTCAAGTGTTCCACATTAAAGAAACTGCTTCAAAAACAACTGTTTAGAAATACAACTTATATATCCCTTAAGCAATCCAAAGATTAACTCAAAATCCTAAACTAACTTGAATTTAATTTCATGGCATGAAAGAAAACGATCTTCCCATCATAAGAAATGTTTCAAAGAAAGTGAAGTCATGAAATCCTTACCTCCACACCTTTACTGCAGTAAGAACTTTGAAGGGTTGAAGAAAGAAGAAAGTCGTGAGACAGGAGTTCAAAAGGAAACCAAATTCTTCCAAGTTTTGCCTCCAAAACTTTCCACAGACTCCTTATGCTCAAAGCCAAAAAAGATCTCAGAAAATACGGAAGAAATTCAGAGGTAATAGCAAACAGAAATCCAAGGCAAAGAATTAATCACTCTCTTAAATCTTCCCCACAAGGGGGTATTTATAGCCAACGAGGGGGCAATGAGAGGTGCTTGCCGATGAGGCTTACGTATTTGGGCGGTAAAAACCGTTACACGAAAATGACCGGCAGTTATGACTGAAGACGAAGGTCAGTCGCAACCAGAGAGAGAGAAGGTGATTTGAGAAACCGAAAAGTGGCTTCGCTACTCGGTCGAGAAGAGCAAAGGGAGCTAGGGCACGGTTTGGTTCCAAGAGGAGAAAGGGGAGGCACACGTGTGAGGGGGAGGTTAAATTTAGGGATTTTAAAGACCCCATTTTTTAATTTTTTATTATTTTTTATTTAAAAGAAAATATCAAATTTTGTGCAATTCATTTATGCGCGGCGCCCCCAACAAAAGGGGTGTCCTCCCTAGCTAAAATCGATGTCTGAACGTAATGGAGTGGTCCGTTTCGTCATCCAGAGTCATCCAAACAAATTCGTTGACGATCGCGCCAAATTAACTTCAATTCACGCGCAGCGCGATAAATGAAATTATTTTGGCCCGATCGGAGCCGTTACAATGAATAAAATAAAAAATGTTGACCGGTCATCGCATAAGTGACAGCCAAAGTCAAACACATCGCTCGCGGTGACAAGTCAAACGTTGCACACGTCATGGTGTCCACCTATGTCTTTCAAATTTCTATAGGAGTTCAATTTGAGCTTCAATATGTTGGCTTTTCAATTGACTAAATCGAATGTTGAGGATCTCAAACCGCCCATATGAAACTTCAAAAAACAAAGAAGTAGCTCGAATTTTCCAGTGGTATAGATCCCAATCTAGTCCTCTAGGAGAGTCAAAATAAAAATTCTAAGGCTAGATCCTATAGTATATAGGGAAGGGAAAAGAAAACCTCAAAATGAAGTCAACACCACCCAATAAAGGTAAATTTTCCATTGACTAACAACCAAACAGAATATGAAGCTTTGATTGCGGGACTTCACCTAGCCTCGGAGATGAGAGTCCTTCACATAATGGTAAAAGCTGATTCACAACTGATAATGAACTAGATCAATGCAGAATTTGAAACCAGAGACGAGACTATGACAAAGTACCTAGGGAATGCGGAGACGGGACCACTTTGCCAGCTTCAGAATCGAACATGTCCGAAGAGAGGAAAATCAGGTCACTGGCTTTCGATCCCGGAGCTTTCATCTAGGAGGACAACTTCAAAGTCTCGGTCGGCCCCCGATCGAAGAACCACTAACGTTGGAGATTCACCAGGAGGAGAAGAAGAGCTGGATGAACTCATTTATTTTGTACCCAAGATCGAGGGAGATCGACAAATAAGTCACCAATCGTAGGAGATTCAAATATAAGGCCGTCCTTCTACCTTCTAGTCGAAGGAAAACTCTTCAGGAAGTCGGTCAAATCCTTATACCTAAAGTGTATTGGGGAAGCCGAAGTTGAGGACACTCCGAGAAGTTCATGGCGGAGAGTGTGGGAGCCATTCCGGGGGGAAGACGCTGGCTCACCCAACGACAAAGTTATTTCTGGCCAAACTTACTCAAAGATGCCGAAGAATATTCCCGAAGATGTACATAATATTAGAAATATAAACGATTACGCCATCAACCGACCCAAAAAAACTTCACCCGATCGTCACTCCTTGGCCGTTCACCATGTGGGGCCCCGACATCCCCCGTTAAGAGGATTGCAGAAGTTTTTACCGGCGGCTGTCGATTATTTCCTTAAGTGGTTCGAAGCAAAGCCTCTGGCACACATAACTGCGGAGGTAGTTCTGGACTGACCTGATTTACCGATACGGATTATCCCTTATCATCGTTATAGATAATGAAACCTAATTTGCCGACAAAAGAGTTCAAAATTTCTGTAAGAGTGAATGGATCAACCTTAAATCTGCTTCCGTACATCACCCTCAAACTAACAGACAGACGGAGATTACAAATAAGATCATCCTCAATTTGCTATGGCAAAATGTAGGAGCAAAGAGTAAATGGGACCATGAAATGTCAGTCACGTCCACCGAACAACACCGTCCACGTCCACCGAACAGACTCTATTTTTGTTGTCCCATGAAATGTCAGTCATGTTACCAGCCGAATAGAACAATTACAGCTAGATAGTACTCTGTCCTTCATTCTATGTGATTTTGTTGTGAATTGTATGACATGCAACCGAACCATAGTTGGCTGCCCATCACTAATTTAGTCTGTGAAGATTTTCAATTGCTTCTTAGTTTCTTTATGGTATGATTTTTATTTTTATTTTGTTATTTCAGCTGCTTATACAAGATCAAAACTAATGCCTTTTATGTATATGTTATATTCTTTGTTATGTCATAAGATTTAATATTTTTTTTTTCAATATTTAAAGTTGTTGCGCAATTGGGCATTGAGAGTGTTTTTTATTCGTGAAGCATAGTAATTGCATGACATGCAATCGAACCATAGTAGGCTGGCCATCACTAATTCAGTCTGTGAAGATTTTCAATTGCTTCTTAGTTTCTTTATAGTATGATTTTTATTTTTATTTTGTTATTTCAGCTGCTTATACAAGATCAAAACTAATGCCTTTTATGTATATGTTATATTCTTTGATGAGGAGGATCTAGGAGAGTGGTTTGAGGCAAACAACGAATGAGTCAAGCTCGCCCAAGATCTGGCCGAGGAGAATCGAGCCAACGCAACCCTCTTAGAAGAAGAGGTCAAGCGAAGGACAACCAAATATTTTAACAAAAATGTACGCGAAGATAAATTTTTTCCAGGGGACCTAGTGCTGAAAAAGCCAACCCGCCTTCAGGGAGCAGGCCATCAGGAAGCTAGATCAAATCTCGACCCCTACATCACTCACCAGAGAGCTGGACCTGATCATACATACTGAAGACATTCGTAGGAAAGGATGTTCCTCGAGCTTAGAGTGGTGACAATCTAAAGAAAAATTTCCTTTTAAGCTATCCCTACTTGTAGAAGGAACATTGTCATGGTTGTTTTGTATAACCATTCTTTTCTTTCAAAGACTCAATATAATGAAGACGTTTACATACCATCTAAAAGTTTAAAATTCACATATTCAATATCACTAATGGTACTTTCTTTGATTATTTTTTCGCTTGGGGAACTAACGCAGTCATGCTCAGGGAACTGACACAGCTACACTCGGGGAACTGACGCTTCTACCCTTGGAGAACCGACCCTATCACACGTGGAAAATCGGCTCTGCGAGTTACTAAAACATATCAATTCGTGCAAAGATCGTCACGGGCCTATGGAATGTATCGACACTCGACAACGACAAGCTCCACGAGAGGTGTGTGAACGATCCTTGCACCCAATTTATAAAGTTAACACTTGACAATGGCAAGCTCCGCTAGGGTTGTCTAACGATCGCGAGAGGCCTATGAGACGTATCGACACCCGAAAACGATAAACTCCGCTAGGGGTGCACAAACGATCGTTCTGCTCCTAATTTACAAAGTTAATACCCGACAACGTCAAGCTCTACGAGGGGTATCTATCAATTGTGAGAGGTCTATGGAACGTATCGACACATGAAAGCGACAAGCTCCGCAAGGAGTGCGCCGGTGATCGTCCTGCACCCAATTTATAAAATTAACACCCAACAGCGATAAGCTCCACGACAGTTGTCTAATGACCGCGAGAGGCCTATAGGACGTATCGACACCCGAGAACGAGACTCTGCAAGGGGCGCGCGAACTTTTTTCCTGCGTCTAATTTACAAAATTAACACCCGACAGTGACAATCTCCGCGAGAGATATGCAAACGATTGCTCTGCGCCTAATTTACATGGATGCATTTTCCACACGCTTGCCAACCATTCACGAGAGCAAGAAATTACCCATAAAGTAGAACTATTGTGGAGCACAAGAAAGAAAACTCGAAGCACTAAACCCTCCAATTTCAAAAAATCCCTTGCATTATAAAGTATGTTTACAAAAATTGAGTTACAAAATTTTTATACGAGCATGTGTAAACATCAAAACAAAAGAAAACTAAAACAGAGATCTCTCGTTAGCTCTATACATTAGATGATTCTGCATCACCCCCTTCCCTAGTTTCTTCAGCTCTCTTGGCGTCGTCCGACTTCCCATTCAACGACTCTTGTTCTTCACCCTCTGAATCTGAGACCAACGTACCGAACTCCTCCATGTTCTGCCACTTGGGATCAACCAGTCCATGCTTCACAAATATCTCTACAACAAGAGATGTACCAATCATAATTTTACGGGAAAGCCCCTCAACACGCTCTTCTTGGGTAATCATAGAGGAGATCTTCTCTTTCAACTATTCGTCTGCTCCAGAGACAGGTTTAGCCTTTCATCGACCCTGGTGGCCCTTTGCCTCAATTTTTTTATCCGCGAGGCATCTCTCTCAATCATCCCTTCGGCCAATCCAGAAGAACCCTCATAAAATGCGAGGCCTCCCATGCAAGAACATGATAGCAATCGATTGCCTGATGCATATCTCGTCTGTCCATCGTTCTTAGTTGCTTTGCAAAGGCCAGAGACTAGAAAGCCTTCATTAAGGTCGATGGGTAGTCTGCATTCAAAGGGGTAAAAGGGTAACACAAGGTATCCCTATCAAGAAGAGCGTAATGACTGCTCGTCCAAACTCCAGCCCCTCGGTGATGAGAGAATAACTACTAGGATGGAATCCCTACTTCCAGATGAGGAGGCAGCTTAGCTTCTGAAACAGAAGCCTTTCCTTTCCTTCGAGGAACATCACCCTCTACCATTTCAGCATCTCCTGGTTCTCTTTCCGACTCAGTTCTTATCGAGATTGGACGAAAAGAGTGACTTGCCTCTTCTTGTTCATGCAAACCCACGATCCAAGGACGGGACGAGAAGCCCCAAAATCCGACGCTCTGCGAGTCTTACCCGCCTCTTCCTTCGAATAACACAACAAAACAATATAAGCACACACTCATACATACAAGCAACTAAAAGAAGGAAAAATCTTTTTACCTTGAGCACCTTCTTCGGTCGAACCAATAGGAGCAGACCGACCCTCACCTCTCCTAAACAAGGCAGGATCACTTTTGCCTAGCTGCTTCTTCGAGGCCACCCTCTTCTCGGCGGCCTTCTCTTTGGCCACTTCTTGAGCGTCAGATGACGCTCACAATCCTTTGGTCATAGTCTCACTATCATCGAGCCGAATTATACACTTTATCATGTCCGGATTGAGGTATTGAAACAATGAGATGCGCTGACCCTCGATTAGTGTCTTATGATCTCTGCGATTACCAGAAGGACTTCACCTTTTCACCTCGCTTTCCATTGAAACGGTGTCGATCACCCAGCCACCGCAAGAGCCCACCGAGAATTTTGCTTTCCAATATTTTATCGTATTCTCAAGACCCATCAAATGTATCTTAGAGCCGACCACAAATTGAACATAGCTATCACGACCGATTTGAAATGAGAACAAATGGCTGAAGAATTCGAGCGACCAAGGGATCTTTACCCTTCGACAAAAGAGGATGAATGTCATTTTGGAAGCCACCGAGTTGGGAAAAACTTGGCTAGGAATAACCCCGTACCATCCGAAAATTGATCGTAATTCCTTGCAAGGCAGATGAAGTCTCATTTTAAACTGATCTTTATAAGAAGTCAAATACGAAGAAAAATGGCTCTTCGGCCGCTCATGGCTGGTGGGCTCATGGCTGGTGGTCGGCCGAAGTTGGATAGAAGGGTAGAAATGTAAAGGCTCTGAATCTCATTCATTTCTGCTGCAGGAGAATCAGACTTCCGAGGCTGAAATTGACCCAAACGATTGCTGGGAGTACTTCCGCGCCATACGATTAGTAACAACGCAAATAAGANTTCGATCCCGATCCCGCGAGCTCTTCGGCGACAAAAAAAAAGGGCGTCGCTCACCTCCTCTCCTTCCTGCGCTGAAAACCCCACTCAGACGCTCCTCTGCGAACAGGAAGACCCCCGCTCGCCTCCTCCCTGCGACGAAGGCAACCTAGTCTCCCGCTCTCTGCTCGATCCCTCCTCCCTGCCTCCTTCTCTCGCACCGAAACCGCAGCCGCACTCACCATCCTCTCTGCGCCGAAGAAACGCCTCGCCTGCTCGCTTCTTCCCTGCGTCAAAGAAGCTCGATCCCGATTCCTGCACTCGCCTGATCGCCTCTTCCCTGCGTCGAAGAGGCTCGATCCGGTCTCCCGCACCGAAGCCGCAGACCCCGCTTGCTTCTCCTCCCCCAATCGCTTCCCTTTGTGCGACGGGACTATTCCGATCCCGCCTCTCGCGCAGAAGAAACTCCGCTCACCTACTTTGATATTCTCTGCACCGAGGCTTTCGACTCTTTTCTCTGTCACCTGCTTCAACTCGCTCGGNGTCTCCCGCACCGAAGCCGCAGACCCCGCTTGCTTCTCCTCCCCCAATCGCTTCCCTCTGTGCGACGGGACTTNATATATATATATATCTCTGTGTGTGTGTGTGTGTGTGTGTGCGCGCGCGCGCAAATTAGCGTGTAAAATGAAACACCACCAATGAGACGTGTGACAAGAACCGCGTGGTAATTGAGGAAAAATAGTCATTACTAGAAATGAAAATTTGCATTATATTTATTTATTTACAAGAAAAAAAATTGGGGTGGGGGGCATCAACTGTAGTTTGCGGCTTCGTCCGTGACAAGCCCTCATTGATGCAGTCGCTCATACATAAATTCGCCACCCAGTTCGAAGAGGTCATTATGACTATCCCTCAGCTAGGCGGCGAAAACCTCTCTAACGACCGATAACTCCTGACACAACCGAGCCATCTCCTTACGATCAACCAACATCTCCCCTTGAAAAATAGCTAGTTCCTCACGAAGTGCAGCAACTTCCTTTTCTATTGGGTCGACTCGCTCTAGAAACTCAGACTCCATCACTATCTCTTCGAGGTTTTACTATGAGATGAAGAAAGCACTACTTCATTTCGACAAGGAGGCACACTAAAAAGTTGGCATACACCTAGCGCTCCCAGCCTCCTCCTCTGCTGCCGCGCCAGGAGGAACTTGGCCGCCCACGTTCCTGCCTTCACCAAAGGAAGGATTCTCCCTTATCCTTTGGGCCATCGTGTCCTGCCCTACAGTGCCCTGCTCTATGGTCCTCGACTTCATGGTTCCTTGCTCCAAAATAACTTGCTCCCCATTATTCGCTCCCCTCTCCGTGGCTTGTTCCACAGAGGCCACATCGCCCTTAGGGTTCCCGTCAGTGTCTGAGGAAGTGGGAGCGATCATTAGAGATCCTGCAACTGCAAAAGGAATACTAAAAACATGATTCAGACTACATACCCAAAACTTGATACCATTCAAAAGTGATGTAAGAGATAAAGTTCTCACCGGTCTCCTCTAGTCCACCCTCGAAGGAAAGGCCACCCTTTTGCGACTGAAGCTGAGTCTCCGCTTCAGCTAGTGCCTTCCCGAGCCCCTAGGGAGTCATAGTCCCCGCAACAGTCTGAACGGACATTCCTCTTCTTTTGGCAGGAGTGACCGCTTTCAATGGGCGCCTGAAAGACGATCACAAGTACGCCCTACAACCTCCTACGCGGCTTTCCTCTGTGAAAAGTCCGCGAGAAAACTCAAAGACCCAGTTCGATCCTTATGTTCCCTCACTCTCTACCCCTACACAATCCTCTTCTTGCTCAACTCTTTCGTGGAAGCCTCGATTGCTGGCTTTCGCTTCGCTTTGGGTTTGCGAGTCTTCGCCGCATATCACTTATGGCCTTGAGGAGGGCGCTATTGTCGGTTGAGGGCGCTCCCTCACTAGCCATCGCAACAGACCCGGAAAAGAACAGATAGCGGACTAAAGAAACAACAAGAAAAAAAAAACGACACAAACCTTCCTTACCCCTAGGACTGTCAAAACGACTCGTTGTTCGCAAACAACTCGTGTTTGACTCGTTTTTCGGGAACAACTCGTGTTTGACTCGTTGTTCAGGAACAACTCGTGTTCGACTCGTTAAGCAGCTTGTGTTCGACTTGTTCATTAAGCTTAACGACCCGAACACGAACAAATTTTTAAGCTCGAAATATAAATGAGCTGAACATGACCAAATATTTATTTGCTCGTGTTCAGCTCGAATTGGCTTGAAAATAAATAAATAAATTAATTAATAAATAAAAATATAAATATACTCAATATCTCGTGTTATTTGTGTTATTCCGCGGTGTAACACCACAGAATAATATCGATAATACCACTAACACCGCAGAATAAAACCCCCGTTGTGTTATCGTTGTTATTCCTCCGTCCGCGGCGCTATTGGTGTTATTCTGCACTGCGTAATAACACGAATAATACCGTAGAATAACACCGATTAACACCCGGTATTTTATAGATATTATTCCGCCGTCCTCAGTGTTATTGGTGCTAACACTGATCACACCAATAATACGTTGGAATAATACCGAGTAACACCCGCTGTGTTATAGTATTATTCCGCCGTCTGCGGTGTTATCGATGTTATTCTGCGCTATTTGGGTGTTACTCAGGTGTTATTGCGGGTGTTTCTCGGGTGTTATCACTGTGTTATCAGTGTTATTCCGCAGTCCGCAGTATAATTGACATGATTTCACAACTTTTTATATTGTACCGAGTCTATTTCGAACCGAACAGCCGAACATGAACATGAATATATTATTCGACCGAACAAGAACACATTGTTCATGAGTTATTTCGAACACGAGCCAAAGTGGAATGAGCCAAACACAAGATGAGGCTTAGCTTGCTTAAGTTAGGCTCGTTTACAGCCCTACTTACCATCAACGCCTATTTATAATGGTCTGATCCAGAGAAATCTGTTATTGTGCAATAATGTCATTTAATTATTTAATACGTGTTAAAAAGTTTCTTCTATCATCATATACTGTGTAGCTTTTGAAGAGCAAGATAATCAGAGTACTAAATATGTATATGAAAAATGTCTGTGAGTAGGGCTGTCCAAACGACTCGTTGTTCGCGAAGAGCTCGTGTTCGGTTCGTTAAGAAACTCGCGTTTAACTCGTTCGCTATGTTAACGAGCCAAACACGAACAAAAATTTGTTCATTCGTGTTCGGTTTTTTTTTTGGCTCGAAATACTATTCATCAATTATATATATATATATATATATATATATATANTATATATATATATATATATATATATATATATATATATATATATATATATATATATATATCTCTTTCTCTCTCTCTCTCTCTCTATATATATATATTATATAAATATTGTTGAGTACTACTTTTAAAAAATTTAATTGACTACACGGCTACAAAGACTTATAATCAATTAAAAATACTAATTAAGAAAATAAAATAAAAATTATTAAATTAGATTCAATTGATGTTTTAATATAAACAATAATTTTTAAATCTTGCCTCAACCCTTAACATCTTAAGGTTACGTGTTCAGGGTTGTCAAAATGACTATTTGTTCGTGAACAACTCATGTTCGACTCGCTAAGCAAACGAGCGGAACACTAACATATTTTTTGAGCTCGAAATATAAATGAGCCGAACACGAGCTGAGTTTGGGCTCACTTGTGTTCAACTCGTTTACACCCATATATGTGAGAATCTCAAGGCAAACAAATGATTTTGGAGCGATGAGCAATCGATCAGATACCTCCTTGACAACCGAAGGATTGAATGCTAACAAAGAAGGCGTTGAGGTCGGGTGATCGGAAGAATACGACGAAGAATTTCCTGTAGAACGGCAATCGACGAGTTACTCGGTCCCGAACCGTGCACCAATGAAGTTAATGCGTAGCGAGCAGTCGACAGATTTCTCATCGACCGAATATATTCACCAGCCTTATTATATTCTAATGCTCTTGTAATTACTAAAATGCTCCCCCCCTTAAACCTAATAATGAGAGGGTTGACTTGTAATTTTATAATAAGTGTGACTTAATCCTATAAATAGGGGGTCAATGTCATGAATAAAGGCTAGACTCTTTAACTGTTCCCTACTGTGTCCTCTTTCTCTCTAACCACTTCCTGGCAGAACGTTTTATATCTTGGGTGTGTTTCCCTGATATTTTCATATTCAAGAATAGAATTGCAAAAGTTATTATAAAACTCTTCTTGTTTCTTTTCTTAATATCTTTCCTAATATGCCTGATTGCTTTGGAAATTAAATCGTGATAAAATGTAAAAAAAATTAAAATAATTCTCTCTTTTTTAGCTGGTCTTTGTAACTTGAAGACTTCTGATTCAGATTCACTAATGGCCTAAAGATAATAGGGAAATTCACAAACATACGAAATGAAACTTATGTATTTACATATCTGACACTCGGTTTGATTTTTACACTTATAACACTTTGATATCACACACTTATGCATGAAAATGTGTAATGTACTTATAAAAAGATGTCAATCATGGTATTTTTGATGTAATATTAAAGATTTGACCAATATGCTTGTAAACAAGAATGTTTAGGTATTAGATATGTAAATACATAAGAATTGTCTGGTATGTATGTAAATGCCCCAAGATAATAAAGAATTTATTGCTATGTTTTGACAGGTCCATCGAGCGGTGATGAAGAACGGTCTCGAAGTTGCGATGAAAATTCAGTACCCTGGTGTTGCAAATAGCATTGAAAGTGATATCGAAAATGTTAGAAGGCTTTTGGAGTACACAAATCTCATTCCTAAAGGGCTGTTTCTTGACAGAGCTATGAAGGTAATTAGTTTCTTTAAATTAACTTGCTCCTTTATGCAAGGTTTGAATTAAGGGAAATTTTCATGCATGCCACGCAATTCTTATGTCTTTGCATACCTAACACCCAAAGTTTGATATTTACACGCATAACACTTTGTGTCATAAACTTATGCATGAAAATGTGTTTTTAACTTTTAAAAAGATAGTGATGGATATTTTTGATGTGATGTTAAAGATTTTTGTGATATGAAGGTGTTAGATATGTAAGTACATAGTGTGGTATGTATGTAAATGCCCCTTTAATTAATTATTTAATACGTAGTTCTTTATGCTCTTTTTTCAGCAAGTTTTTGCTCAAAAATAATTGAGACAAGTAGTCTATTTTCTATTTTTTTCTATGTTTTCCTGTCTAAGTAATGAATTTCAACTTTCTTTTGAGAAGAGTTATAAAACTCAAAGAATCACATTTTTTGTAAGTTTATTTTTTAATCACTAAAATGTTGAAAGAGATGAAGATTTCTGGAACGCATTTGGTTTCTGCTTCTTTTTTAAAATTAACGCTACTGTTACGTTGAAAAAGCTAGATTATGTAAATTTTCTTCGTCATAGCATACTAAATTTATTGTTAAATATATTCAAAACCGAACGAAATGCCTAATTTCAATTTTGTTTGCTCAGTGTTTATATTTTTTCAACTTTTCTTTCTAATCTTTCATTATAAAAAATCAGAACAAAAAGATTTCTTTTAGAACTACTTTAATTTCTGTACATGGATTACTTGTTTAATCTATAATATCTTCTTCTGGTCTTGATAATGTTGACCGTTTGAACAATTTTGTATTGATATAAATGAATAAAAGAGTACTAATTTTTGCTATGTTGCTTAGGATTGTTGGGGATTAATTTTATTATTTATTTTTCATTTGTTTTTTAGAAACATATTTGTTTAATGTATTTTTTATATATATTTATTTATTTATTTCTAAAAATAAATTAAAATAATTTTGAAAACACTCAAAAAAACTTTTAGGTGTTCGGAGTATTTTTAAAAATAATAATATCTTAATCAAATATATCAATAATGTTTTGTTCCAAATAAAAAATAAACAAAACATAGCAAAAATAAAAAAAAATTGAAAATAAAAAACAAATTTGATCCCAAATGCCCCCTTAACTTTTCTTTCCATAATCATGAACAATATACAGGTGGCAAGGGAAGAACTATCTAGGGAATGTGATTATGTTCTCGAAGCCGCCAACCAAATGAGATTCCGGAAGTTACTATCTGATACAGAAGGGTTCTTTGTTCCCATGGTTGTCAGTGAAATGTCTAGCAGAAGGGTTTTGACTACAGAGTTTGTCTCAGGTATTATATTCAGTATTGGATTTGAAAAGATGATGCTGTTTTTTATCGTCACATGTATATGGATATTCTTAATTTAGAAGATCAATATTTTCAGGAACTATTTGTGTAATTACTCGAGGATTATTATACTTTCAAGTCTGTCCATTGAAATTGTTAGCAATTCATTGAAGGAGAAGCCACTTCTTCCCTTGCTGAGGATGTTACGACCTTGGAAGTTGGAACATCATTTGGTTACAGGAATTCGAAAAACTATTTCATTTGTCAATTATTCTAAATATTTGAGATTCATTTTGGATGGCTGCTGATTTTTGAAGTGGTGCTTGTAAAGTTGTGGTAAAAAAAAATAACTTCTTAGAAAGCTGCTCTAAATTATAAATATATTTTTTTTTCAAATGATAAAACAACAATTTTCTTTTGGTCATCACACTTTAACGTATCTGATTGCAAAAATCTGCTTGTCACCATAAAAAGTTTTAGAATGCAGCTAGGAAATAGTTCTCCAATTAGAACTGTCATGGCAGGTTGAAATTCAAAATAAATAGAAAGCTGTCCCAAACAAATCCTCAGTCTTCTACCTTTACTGCTGAAAAAGCTCTATAGGTTTGCACAAATTTGTACCTTCTGTCCACGATAGTTACCTGTCGGCTGCTCTGATTTCCTGCAGCGGCAGTGCGCCACTTAAGCAATTTATGCCTCTATGGGGATGGGAGGGATAGGGGAATTGTCTGACTCCACAACATTTATTCTAGTCCATAATATTTAGTATAGTGTAGGGGGTTTAAGTGAGTCGAGCCGAGCTAGAGCCACCCTCACCTTGAGCTTGATTAATTAATCGAGCTTGAGCTTAATTCTATGAAATAGAGAAAATATTACTAATTCAAGCTAGTTTTATAATAAATGACTAATAGAATGAAAAAATAGGAAATAAATAATAAAAATTTACTTGATGTGAATTGTGAAATATCATTTTTTTTTACTTTTATAATAATTTAAAGATAAAATTTTAAATTTAATATATTTTAGTCATTTTTTATATTAGTATTTTTTTAATGAGCCGGCTCATGAGGTAATAAGTTGAGTCGAGGTTGGCTTAAGCTTAGTTTGTTACCTCATTGAGCTCAGCTCACGTGCCACTCATTGAGTCAGGCCTGAACCGGCTCATGAGTTTGCTTGGCTCAGCTACACGCTATGCAGCATACTGGTCCTCACTCTTCTTTACTGTTTTGTTTTTTCTGATCAACTTTCATTTTTCTGGCTATTTGCTCTTCTTGGGCATTATACTTGTGGGTTATCCTTTGTATTAGTGAGCCAACTCGGACTTGGCTCAATAAATGGCTCGTGAACGAAGCTTAATGAGCTAATAAGTCAAGCCTAAGTTAGATCAGACTCAATTTGCTAATTCTAGAGTCTTAAATTATTAATATAAAATACATTATAAATGCATTATATATTTTTGTTCCATAGCTTCCATAGAGATCTTAGCCCAGTCAATTTTTTAACCATGTATGACAATCTTTGGATTTTTATTCCTCAGGAGTTCCTATTGATAAAGTTGCACTTCTGAGTCAGGAAACACGAAACTATGTTGGAACAAAATTGCTTCAGCTGACCTTGAAGGAGCTTTTTGTTTTCCAATTCATGCAGGTAGGTGTGAATTAGTTTTATTTCCTTGCATATTTGTTTTTTGGAAGATTTACATGCATACTACTTAATTCTTATGTATTTACATTTCTGATGTCTAAACTTCAATTTTTACATATACACCACCTTATCCATGCATGAAAATGTGTTTCTCACTTTTTTTAAAGTTAACATGATGATATTTTTTGATGTGATATGAAAGATTTGGGTGGTACAACTGTACGAAGTAAGGTTTAGGTGTCCGATAAAGAGCAAGTATTCTAAATGAGAACTTCGTGCCATATTTATTCTTTCTAGGATGAATTTCTTAAAGATTTACTTGTTATAGTTTTCATGAATTTCTTGAAGATTTTAAGAAATATCAATGCTCATATAAGCTATTAGTTTTTTGGAAAATTTACATGCATACCACTTAACTCCTATGTATTTACATATCTAACAACTAAACTTCAATTTTTGCACACACATGCATATATATATATATATATATATATATATATATATATTAAAAGATTGGCCAGAGGCTATTACGAACCTCCCGACTAACCTCATATGCCTAAGAATTCTATCCCGCATATAGGCGTGATCGAATCCGTGACCCCAGGGGTCTTACAAACTCTGCCAACCAAAGAGTAGTGGTAGTTGGCGGGCGCTCACACACACACACACACACACACACATATGCCATTTTAGATATGCGTGAAAAAGGCGTATTTCACTTTTTTGAAATTAAAATAGTGATATGCTGGTGTGATATGAAATATGAGCGGTATAACTGTAAAAATTAAAGTCTAGGTGCTACATAAAGTGGAAGTCTTCTAAATGAGAACATTGTGCCATATTTATTCTAACTATGATGAATTTGATGAAGATTTACTTGTTTTAGCTGTGATGAATTTGCTGAAAATTTTTTAGAAGAATGAATGCTTATTTAAGCTATTAATGTTTTGGAATATTTACAAACATACCACTTAATTCTTATGTCTTTACACTTCTAGCACCTAAATTTCAATTTTGACATATATGCCACCTTACCTATGCATGAGTGCTGTTCACTTTTTAAAAGTTAAAAGTAGTAATATTTTTGTTGTGATATGAAAGATTTGGGTGTTATAAATATAAAAAATTAAAATTTAGGTGTTAGATATGTATATACATAGGAATTAGGTGGTATGTATGTAAATGCCCCTAATTTTTTTCTCTCTTGCCATTAAATTATGCTTTGATATTGGTGACAGACCGACCCAAATTGGAGCAACTTTCTTTTTGAGAGTGAGAAAAGAATGATCAATCTCATTGACTTCGGTGCAGCTCGTGAGTACTCACGCAGTTTTGTGGACGACTATCTTCGTATGGTAATTCATCTCATTCTTTTTCATTTTATTTTTAGGGAAATTTACATAGATACACACAATTCTTATGTATTTATATATCCAACTCCTAAAGTTAATATTTACATTTATACATCTTGCTGTCATAAACATATGATAAAAAGTTTTATTTTACTTAGAAAAGTACTCATGGTGGTATTTTTGATATGATCTCAAAGATTTGAGTAGCATACATGTAAATATGAATGTTTGTGTTAGATATGCAAATACATAAGAATTTTGTGGGATGTATCAATGTCCTATTTATTCCTATTAACAGTAAGAATGCCATTTTCATATTACATTATTCCTATTACAACCACTGTGCCATAACAAATTAAGGAGTGCACTGCCACTCTCAGTCTCCACCAGACATTACTTGTATGGTTGAGCAATACCCACCTTGATCACTACCACATATTCGATAACCAACTCAATCACAACTGACCCTAAATACCAATGATACTGTACCGCCTACATATCAATATATGAAGTATCTTTTTATTAATTACTTATCCCTTTTGTCTGTACTCTCCTTTTGCATCACCTACATGGTATCAGAGCCCTTGCCCAATGACACATTCCTTTTCCCTCACCATGAGCATCTCCACTGCTTTCTCTGGTGAAAACATCACAAATTTGGCGAATTCCCTCCCAAATGACTATCCAATCACTGCTCAATTGAAGTTTCTGTTGGGCAACATTCAAAGCATCAACCAACCTGGAAGGCTCAGGTCACGAAGTTGTTCTGCACAAATGGGTGGGTGCATGACATATTACAAATCTTACTGGAAACCCACTTCCCAATCTAGATTTCACTAAATGGATGCTGATAGATCAAAACCTCGCAGCTGCATTATACTCCATCTTTTCCCCGCCATTTCTCCTATACCTCCTGGCACTTCATACCTGCCATTATATTTGGACAACAGTGGAGTGCCGACTACAGCTCTTCAACAGATTCAAAATCATCCAACTGAAAAGTAATTGAAGTTTGAATGTTAAATATGTAAGCACATAAGAATTGGGTGGTATGTATGTAAATCTTTCTTAATATTAGTGATATTTTTGATGCGTTCATTAGAGATTTAGGTGCTATTTAGGTAAATATCAAAGTTTAAACACTAGAATTTTATGATATGTATGCAAAATCACATAAAAGATTTTGTTATCTATGATAATAATTCTTACATTTTCAACATGGGAGTCTTTCTTTCCCTCAACATATCCCCTAAATATCCTTCCCTTGTGATGCAGGTGATGGCCTGCGCAAACGGTGACAGAGCTGCGGTGATTGAGATGTCGAGGAGGCTTGGATTTCTGACCGGCGAGGAATCGGAGGTGATGCTCGACACCCACGTCCAGGCTGGTCTCATCATCGGTCTGCCATTTGCGAAGCTCGGCGGCTATGATTTTGGTTTGACGAATGTGACTCAGAGTATCAGCAGTCTCGGTGCCACCATGTTGAAGCACAGGCTGACTCCACCACCTGATGAAGCCTACAGCCTCCACAGAAAGCTCTCCGGTGCTTTCCTGGCTTGCATCAAACTTCGTGCTGTTGTTCCTTGCAGAGAGCTTCTGCTTGAAGTTTATCAGAACTATCAGTTTATTGATAACGGTCAAGCAGTTTTCTCCGCTTCTGCTGTTTCGTAGATATTCTGCAGAAGCACAGGTTTTTTTTTTTTTTTGAAAATTTACATATATACCATACAATTCTTATGCATTTAATATCTAACACCCAAAGTTTGATATTTTCCGAGCACATATTATGTCAGGACTCCGAACGTAGAGGTACGTTCGGATTCCAATAATCGATGTATTATAAGAATATCCTGCTGTGTTACAGGAATATTCCATCAGCTTTATTTGTAAAAAAGGAAGCGTTATTCGAGTATTATGTGATGTTATTCGATTACTTTGCAATGTTATTGAAATATTCACCCGCGTTATTTGATTTGGGGCTGTATTATTCGGCATATTCCTCATGTTATTTCAATTTTCATTATGTTATTGGAATAACACAACCCTAAATCAAGTAACGCAGGAGAATATTCCAATAATACTTCATTTTCCACAAATAACGCTATGGAATATTTCTATAACACTAATCCGAACGTAGCCCTGATATAATATTCTTTCATATTTTCACTTGCCGAGGTCATAAACCTACGCATCAAAAAGTTATATTTCACTTTTAAAAGATAGTAATAATGATATTTTTGAGGTGATGTTAGAGATTTGAATGTTATGCATGTAAATATGGAAATTTAGCTGTTAGATACATAAGAATTGTGGTATTTATGTCAGTGGCCACTCTTTTTTTCAGAACCATCTGTTTATTGACATTGAGCTAGCAGTTTATTGTATGCAATTCTTTTACATTACAGATTTTATATATTTTTTCATGTTAACATTTGTATAAATTTGAAATATTATATTAGTAATAGTTTAGATTTCCATAATGGTGTGTTTTATTTTTGGGCATGTGCATACATAGCACTCAATAATATGGATTTACGTATCTTGCACCAAAACTTTCATATTTATACGTATAACACTCAATTCTTTCGTATCACATAAAAAATAGCACTAATTATCATTTTCACTCTTCTTGCATAGATAAAGTGTTTTGTTTGTAAAAATGAAAGTTTAGGGGTGGGATTCGTAAATTCATGAGAATTGTGTTGGGTATATAAATTTTCTTTTTTTAGGCTTATTTATTTATTGAGTCACGATAAAAAAAATCATATGAAAATTATTAAAAAAAAAACATATTCTCATGTGTGTGTTTATGATTTTTTCTCATTAAATAAATAAGTTTATGATTATTAATTGAACTGAGTTAATTATGGAGCAGTTCTTGACTTATTACTAAATAAGAACACTTATTACTAAATAAGAATAATATTTATTATAATTGCCTTTAGTTAAGGGTTTGTTTGGGGCAGCTGCAGCTTATTGAATGATCTGTCGATAAGCTAGGTGTGGTTGTTATTATAAATTTTTATTTTTTTGAAAAAGTCAGACCGCTTCCGGAAAGTTGACACTGCATCTAGATAGGTGTGGTGTGAAAACATAGTTTTCTGGGTTTTGAAAACGCATAAGATGCCAAAATGTAGTTTACCCAAACAAACCAGATGCGTTTTCAAAACGCCACCGCACCAAATAAGTTGCCCCAAACGGACCCTAAAACTAGTATTCAATAGAAATATTCAGTAAAAAAAATGAATTTATTTTTTTTTATCTAAAATATTTTCTTTATATCTTATCATTTTGATTGGATTTTTTAGTCCATTAAAAGTTGATAAATTACATCAAAAAAATGTTTTTGAAAGCAAAATTTCAATGTCAATCCAAACCTTTTTGACTCACTACGGTGACAATATTTATTTTAAAAATCCAGATGATCATAGAAAAAAAAAATAGTTCTATAAAAGTTCATGGTGCTTCAGCTTAGTTTTTTTTTAAAAATTTTATTTGGGAGCATTTACATAAATGCCACTCAATTCCTATGTATTTACATATGCAACACATTATTTTCTTTCTATTTATATCATAAAAAATTTTCATGTTACATAAAAAAAATATCACTAGCTTAACATTAAAGAATAAAATAAATCTTTTTATGCAGAGGTAAGGTGGCATGTGAGAAGTTCTTCACAGCGATCCCATTGAAGAAGGATTTCAGAATGAAAGTTTGGAACAGGAAACCGTAGAAGGGAATATGAAGCAAATAACTGATTCCCAATTTCATTCATCTAATGGNAGTGATCCTGCAGTCAGAAATTTGTTATGGTAGGCATGGAGAAGTATCCGTGTAGCAGTAATATGCAGAATAAATAGGACTGTCACTTCCCCTCAAACTTGCAATCGGATGGGCTGATTGTGAATTTTCTTCTAAGCGAGTTGAATTGAGTGGAGCTGTGACTTTTGGTTAGTTAATTTTCATATGCTTGTTGTGGGAGTGGAATGTTGGATTAAGTGTGATGGCAATGTAAAATTGTTGAAGTACTTGGCGAAGCCATATGATGTCAGTTGTGGCAACAACTAAGGCTCGGTATTCAACTTCAGTGAAGGAGCGTGCTACAGTTTTTTGACGTTGAACTCTCCAAGCTATGAGGTTGCGACCAAGAAAAGTATAGAAGCCTATAGTGGAGCGTTGTTTAGTGTAGTCGCCAGCCAATCGGAGTCGGAATTGCAAGTTTTGATGAGTGGAAGGCCAAAATGCAATGTTTCCTTTAATTAGCAGGGGAGGCGTTTGAGGATTTGGAAGTGATAGACCAAGAGGTTGTGCATTTGTAAGAAGTGAGCGGACAAGTTGGCGATACTGGGTTGGATTGGGATGCTCGTGAAGAGATTTAAAATTAAGTAATAGTNTATATATATATATATATATATTATAGAGACTATTCAAGATAAGAGTAAAGGTAATATATAAGTGAGACATGTCATTTAGAGAGGTGGAGAATCATGAGAGGACTGGATGTGGAGCAGGTGATCCGATCCTGCAGTCAGAAATTTGTTATGGTAGGCATGGAGAAGTATCCGTGTAGCAGTAATATGCAGAATAGGACTGTCACTTCCCCTCAAACTTGCAATCGGATGGGCTGATTGTGAATTTTCTTCTAAGGGAGTTGAATTGAGTGGAGCTGTGACTTTTGGTTAAAATATCGGCTATCTGAATGTGAGAGCTGATGTGTGAAATTTGAATGTCACTGGAAGAGACGTGCTCTCAAATAAAGTACTAGTTAATTTTCATATGCTTGGTGTGGAAGTGGAATGTTGGATTAAGTGTGATGGCAATGTAAAATTGTTGAAGTACGTGGCGAAGCCATGATGTCAGTTGTGGCAACAACTAAGGCTCGGTATTCAACTTCAGTGAAGAAGCGTGCTATAGTTTTTTGATGTTGAACTCTCCAAGCTATGAGGTTACGACCAAGAAAAGTATAGAAGCCTGCAATGGAGCTTTGATTAGTGTAGTCGCCAGCCCAATCGGAGTTAGAATAGCATGTCTTGATGAGTGGAAGACCAAAATGCAATGTTTTCTGCAAGTAGGGAAGGAGGCATTTGAGGATCAGGAAGTAATAGACCAAGGAGTTGTTAATTTGTTAGCATATGTAGTTGACCGTAAATGTGATGTCAGACCTAGTAATGGTTAAGTGTTGAAGTGAGACGCAAAGTTGGTGATAGGGTCGAATTGGGATGCTCATGAAGAGATTTAGAATCAGGTAATGGTCTGTGAGGCAAGGGCGTGTTAACTGGTTTGCAAGATAACATATCTAGTTGTTGTAGGAGGGAGGTAATGTAGGGAGTTTGAGTAACAAGATAACCATGAGGAGTGGTTTGGATGTTGATCCCAAGAAATGTATTAACCAATCCCAAAATTTAGAGGTTGGATGTAGTTTGAAGATCAAGGATGAGGTTGTCTATGGTGGTTTGGTCATTACATGTTATGAGTATGTCATCGACATAGACAAGAAAGTAAAGAGTAACCAAAGAGTGCTGGTAGATGAGAAAGGAGGGGTCGGCTATGTTGTTTCGAAAATGTCTTACTTAGAGGTGATTGATGAGAATGTGATACCACTATTGAGGCAATTTTTTGAGGCCATAGAGAGCCTTTTTCAGCAAGCATATTTGATGAGGGTGTTGTTGATCACAAAATCATTGAGGTTTGGACACATAGATATTTCCTCTAATGACCCATGAAGAAAAGTTTTAGTGACATCAAGTTGTTAAATTTTTCACTGGTTTTGGAGAGCTATGGTGAGGAGAATGCAAAGCGTGGGTAACTTTGCAACGGGGTTGAATGTAGCAAAGTACTCTAAGCCCTCTTGCTATTTGAAAACTTGAGCAACTATACGAGCTTTGTACTTGGCTACAGTTCCATTTGAATTGTATTTGGTTTGGAAGGTCCATTTGCGACCTATGATGTTTTGGTGAGGTGGGGGATCAACCAAGATCCAAGTGACTTGCTCATGTAGAGCTTAAAATTCTAAGGTCATAGCTTGCCTCCATTGGCTACATTTGACTGCTTGAGTATAGAAGGTAGGGTCAACACTGTTGTAGACAGATATGGTGAGGTTGAGGATTTGTTTGGCTTTGAGTAGTCTGATTTTGGATCTGACTGTCAATGGGTGTATAGTAGCAGTAGGGAGGACTGCTATGGTGGGACGTGCTGGAATGGGTTTGGTTTGGAGGTTTTTAGAGGATGTTAGGAGGGATGGGGACGGGGTTAGTGGGTAGGTTTGCATCTGATGTGGACGATGTAGTGGTTTTAGGAAGTGTGGAAGTTGGAGTAAGGAGTGTAGAAGGAATGATGGAAGTAGGAGTATTTGATGGTGGAAAGTGAGAGTTGATGGTTTGAAATGGAAAGCTTTGGTCCTTGAAGTTAACATGGTGAGTGATAATTGTAAGATGGGTTTGCGAGTTGTAGCAATAGTAGCTTTTTTTAGATGGAGAGTACCCAATGAAGCTACATGGTGGATCCATAGGAGAGACTTTGTGTGAGGCTTGTGGTTTTTGCCAGGGAAAACATTGGCAACCGAATATCGAGGTGATAGTAGGTCGGTGGGGAGTTATGGAGTAGTTCATGAGGGGACTTTAAAGAAGCGGTTGTGAAGGGCTTTCTATTGATGAGATTAGTTGCTGTCATGAGAGTAGCTCTCTAGAACTTGGGGGTTGGATGAGCTGTTAAAAGAAGGGTTGGTGCAGTTTCAATAAGGCGCCGTGCTTATGCTCAACGAGCCCATTTTGTTGGGGTTTGTAGGGCAACCAAACTGATGGAGAATGCCATGAAGTTGTATATAAGTGTGCAGGGAGTGAGATATGAATTCTCCACCTCCACCATTGTGTAAGATTTTAATGTTTTTACTAAATTGATTTTGAATCATTTTATGAAATGAGTTGAGTTTATTTGTAGTTTCGGATCTGACAACCATAGGAAACACCCAAATGAGAATAATAATAAACCAAAAGAAGATAATATTTATAACATTGAAGAGACGTAGTGGGGTCAAGTCCACAAACATCACCATGAACTAGTTCGGCTAAACATTTTGTTTGAAAGTATAAAAGGGAAAAGACTATCTATGACTTTTAGAAGAGTTACATATTGCAAAAAAAGAAAGAAGTAGGAATGGTAATGGTAGATGTTCTGGAGATAGTTTTGGGACTAGTGGCTAAATGGGGATGGCCAAGCCATCAGTGCCATATTGCGGTGGAGGATGACGAGGTGTTGGGCGGTAAAAGAGGTGGAGATGGGGTAGAGACCATCCTTGCTTGGTCCTTTAGGCCGTCCGATCCTTGATGACAAGACCAAATTTGTTAAAGATAATATCACAATTATTATCCAAGGTGAGTTGATAAACGGAGAGAAGGTTGTGAGTTAGGTGCGGGGAATGTAGAAGTTGAGGGAGTTGAAGCTTACGTTGAGTTGTGGCTAAGATACCTTTGCCCGAATGGGTAATAGGAAGGGTCTAACCATCACCGATAGGAACGGAATTGGAACCATAATACGGTGTGGCAAGTTGAAGATGTTCAAGGTTGGATGTGAGGTGAGAAGTTATGCCGGAGCCGAGTAGTCATTCAATTGTTGCAGTATTGATGGATGTGAGAAGATAGACATTTGTAAGAAGAGATACGAGATTAGAGAGAATAGGAT
>JXCR01115581.1:38829-51217 GCA_002079205.1 Phalaenopsis hybrid cultivar | reverse complement strand
ATACTGGGTTGGATTGGGATGCTCGTGAAGTGATTTAAAATTGAGTAATAGTTTGTGAGGCAAGGACGTGCTAATTGGTTTGCAATATAACATATCTAGTTTTTGTAGGAGGGAGGTAATGTTGGGAGTTTGAGTAAGATGATAACCTTGAGGAGTGGGTTGGATGTTGATGCCAAGAAATGTATTAACCGATCCTACAACTTTGAGGTTAAATGTAGTTTAAAGATCAATGATGAGGTTGTCTATGGCGGTTTGGTCATTACATGTTATGAGTATGTCATCGACATAGAAAAGAAAGTAAAGAGTAACCAAAGAGTGCTGGTAGATGAGAAAGGAGAGGTCGGCTATGCTGTTTTGAAACTGTCTTACTTAGAGGTGATTGATGAGAATGTGATACCACTATTGAGGCAAATTTTTTAGGCCATAGAGAGCCTTTTTCAACAAGCATATTTGATGAGGGTGTTGTTGATCACAAAATCATTAAGGCTGGGACATATAGATGTTTCATCTAATGATCCATGATGAAAAGTTTTAGTGACATCAAGTTGTTAAATTTTCCACTGATTTTGGAGAGCTACGATGAGGATTTTGGATCTGACTGTCAATGGGTGTATAGTAGCAGTAGGGAGGATCTATGATGGGACGTGCTGGAATGGGTTCAGATTGGAGGTTTTTAGAGGATGTCGGAAGGGATGGGAACGAGGTTAGTGGGTAGGTTTGCATCTGATGTGGACAATGTAGTGGTTTTAGGAAATGTGGATGTTGGAGTGAGGAGTGTAGGAGGAATTATGGAAGTAGGAGTATTTGATGGTGGAAAGTGAGAGTTGATGGTTTGAAATGGAAAGCTTTGGTCCTTGAAGATGACATGGTGAGTGATAATTGTAAGATGGGTTTGTGAGTTGTAGCAATGGTAGCTTTTGTGAGATGGAGAGTACCCAATGAAGCTACATGGTGGAGCTATAGGAGAGACTTTGTGTGAGGCTTGTGGTTTTTGCCAGGGAAAACATTGGCAACCAAATATCTTGAGGTGAGAGTAGGTGAGTGGGGAGTTATGGAGTAGTTCATGAGGGGACTTTAAAGAAGCGATTGTGAAGGGCTTTCCATTGATGAGATTAGTTGTTGTCATGAGAGTAGCTCTCTAGAACTTGGGGGGTGGATGAGATGTTAAAAGAAGGGTTGCTGGAGTTTCAATAAGGCGTCGTGCTTATGCTCAACGAGCCCATTTTGTTGGGGTGTGTAAGGCAACCAAACTGATAGAGAATGCCATGAAGTTGTATATAAGTGTGCAGCGAGTGAGATATGAATTCTCCACCTCCACCATTGTGTGAGATTTTAATGTTTTTACTAAATTGATTTTGAATCATTTTATGAAATGAGTTGAGTTTTTTTGTAGTTTCGGATCTGACAACCATAGGAAACACCCAAATGAGAATAATAATAAACCAAAAGAAGACAATATTTATAACATTGAAGAGACGTGGGGTCAAGTCCACAAACATCAGCATGAGCTAGTTCAGCTAAATGGGGATGGCCAAGCCATCAATGCCATATTGCGGTGGAGGATGACGAGGTGTTGGGCCCTAAAAGAGGTGGAGATGGGTAGAGACCATCCTTGCTTGGTCCTTTAGGCTNCTAAATGGGGATGGCCAAGCCATCAATGCCATATTGCGGTGGAGGATGACGAGGTGTTGGGCCCTAAAAGAGATGGAGATGGGTAGAGACCATCCTTGCTTGGTCCTTTAGGCCGTCCGATCCTTGATGACAAGACCAAATTTGTTAAAGATAATATCACAATTATTATCCAAGGTGAGTTGATAAACGGAGAGAAGGTTGTGAGTTAGGTGCGGGGAATGTAGAAGTTGAGGGAGTTGAAGCTGAGTTGTGGCTAAGATACCTTTGCCCGAATGGGTAATAGGAAGGGTCGAACCATCACCGATAGGAACGGAATTGGAACCATAACACGATGTGGCAAGTTGAAGATGTTAAAGGTTGGATGTGAGGTGAGAAGTTATGCCGGAGCCGAGTAGTCATTCAATTGTTGCAGTAGTGATGGATGTGAGAAGATAGACATTTGTAAGAAGAAATACGAGATTAGAGAGAATAGGATGGGAACCTTTGCTCTGATACATGAGAAGTTCTTCACAGTGATCTCATTGAAAAAGAACTGCAGAATGAAGCTTCGGTACAAGCAACAGAGNCATCACCATGAACTAGTTCGGCTAAACATTTTGTTTGAAAGTATAAAAGGGAAAAGACTATCTATGACTTTTTGAAGAGTTACATTCATTGCAGAAAAAGAAGTAGGAATGGTAATGGTAGATGTTCTGGAGATAGTTTTGGGACTAGTGGCTAAATGGGGATGGCCAAGCTATCAGTGCCATATTGCGGTGGAGGATGACGAGGTGTTGGGCGCTAAAAGAGGTGGAGATGGGGTAGAGACCATCCTTGCTTAGTCCTTTAGGCCGTCCGATCCTTGATGACAAGACCAAATTTGTTAAATATAATATCATAATTATTATCCGAGGTGAGTTGATAAACAGAGAGAAGGTTGTGAGTTAGGTGCGGGGAATGTAGAAGTTGAAGGAGTTGAAGCTTACGTTGAGTTGTGGCTAAGATACCTTTGCCCGAATGGGTAATAGGAAGGGTCGAACCATCACCGATAGGAACGGAATTGGAACCATAATACGGTGTGGCAAGTTGAAGATGTTGGACTTGCGGTGAGAAGTTATGCCGGAGCCGAGTAGTCATTCAATTGTTGCAGTATTGATGAATGTGAGAAGATAGACATTTGTAACAAGAGATACGAGATTAGAGAGAATAGGATAGGAACCTTTGCTCTGATACATGAGAAGTCCTTCACAGTGATCTCATTGAAAAAGAACTGCAGAATGAAGCTTCGGTACAGGCAACAGTAGAAGGGAATATGAAGCAGAAAACAGATTCCCAATTTCATTCATCTAATAAANTTCCTTCTACTTCAAGTGCCACTATTTCTAGTACCCCAACTCTCCAGGGACTTATGGAGCATATGATGATCCGACAGGAAGATATTTTGAGAATGAGAAGTACAATAACAAATATGAAGGCCAAAAATGCACACAATGATGATTTGACAAGACAGAAGTCCGAATATGATGCTGCTTATGATGACGTGATGGTCAGATACATGAGGGGTGATCACTCAGTTCAGTTTTCTACTTAACTTTTAATATATATATATATATATATATAGTGAGATTTATATACCACACAATTCTAATTATGTAAATAAAATTTAAAAGTTAATTAATTTAATTTACCACTCAAATTTTTTTATATCACATAAAAGATAACGTCATTTTAACTTCTAAGAAGTGAAGCACACATTTTAATGCAATTGATAAGGCGGGATGTATGCAAGAAATAGATTTTAGGTGCTATATATGTAAGNAAGCGAAACACACATTTTAATGCAATTGATAAGGCGGGATGTATGCAAGAAATAGATTTTAGGTGCTATATACGTAAATATGTAGGAATTAAATGGTATGAATGTAATTATTCATTTTTATTTTTGTTTCATCATAGGAGATTTGCATAATAATCATAAACTTGCTACCTAAGTATCTATGTGTTTATATATATCTATCNTAAGAAGCGAAACACACATTTTAATGCAATTGATAAGGCGGGATGTATGCAAGAAATAGATTTTAGGTGCTACATATGTAAATATGTAGGAATTAAATGGTATGAATGTAATTATTCATTTTTATTTATGTTTCATTATAGGAGATTTGCATAATAATCATAAACTTGCTACCTAAATATCTATGTGTTTATATATATCTATTTTATATATGTAAATGCACTCAATTCTTATGTATTTATGTATACCTAACATCTAAATTACAATTTACATACATATTATTTTATCTATGTATTAAAAGGTGTCACTTGTCAGGTGTATTTCATTTTTCATAAGTTAAAATGGTTATATTTTTTATGTGATATGAAAGATTTAGTAAGTATAAATGTGTTAAAAGTAAAGTTTAGAAGTTGGGTTTGTAAATACATAGAAATGTTGGTGGTATAGGCTAATGTCCAACATACACAGTTAATTTTATTTCATTGTGTTATATATATATTTTTTCTAAGAATCTCATTGCGCATTTTAATTTATATACATGTCACATAATTTTTTACTGTCATTTACAAGTTTTTATCAAACACGAACTTCAATACATTTTTTATGAAATATTTTCAAATTTAAATGTAAGATCAATTTATGACCGTTCAATAAGACAAACTCAATGATATCAAAATTAGTTCAATCTGAATCCAATCAAGCCATTGAAACATATTTGGAGACTTTGGATCACCAATAAATAGTTAAATTGAGCGTCTAAAAGAGAGACATCAATTCTGAGGTCATTAAAACACTCAAATTATTAAAAAATAATCTTTTTTTCTAAGTAACTCAATAACCATTTTAATGTACATAAATACCACATAATTCTTATGTATTTACATACGAGATGCCAAAACTTTCATATTTACATTTATAACACTCAAAATTTAAACAAACGACATAAAAACACCATAGTTATTAACTTTTTTTAAATGAAACAAACCCTCTGACTTATGACACAAAAATATAATGTGCAAACATCAAACCTTAGGAATTAGATATGTAAATACATAGGAAGTGTATGATATGTACGTAAAATTTCTCTTCTAACTTCACATAAACAGAAGTGGAAATAGTAAACATCCTCCCACAAATATAACAATTATTTCCAGACTTTTTCCTCGCAAAAGTCAGGTCATAAATGTCAATAAACGGTACTGAAATTTAAATTTTGTCAACCTTCACTTTATCTTCCTCACTGTCATCAAGCTTTGACATGGAGTTCATCAGAACCTGTCATTAATACTTAAAATAAATGAACAAAAGGTACAGTTGAAGAAATGTGTGTATATATAAATATAAAGCTAACATATATACCTTTCGAAGCATGGTGTTCTCATTGACCAAAGCCGAAATTTTTCCTTCAAGTCTCATGTTTTGATCATGCAGCTCCTTGGCCGTGGATTCCAAATCGTTCACATAAACTTTCTTTCTCTCTCTTGCTTGTTGAGCTGATACTCTATTCCTAAGCATCCTGTGTCATTTAGGAGAAAATATTAGGTCCGGTTTAGCGGACGACGGAGTTGATCGCATCATGCTATGTGTTTTGCAGCATGGATCGCACCATGAGGTTGGTTGAGCGGCGCGGTGCGATCAATGTCGTTGTTCGCACGTCCGTTATCCAGACGTAATATTTTATCGTAATTTAGATTTTAATTCAGGCTTGTGATTGTTTTGATGCAATATTGTTTTGATGCAATGATATTATGCGCATTTGCATGCATATCACACAATTTTTATATTTTACTATAGTTTGATATTTACACGCATACCGCTCGAATGTTTACATGCTTAAAAATACTTTCGTCACTGTTTTTTAAAAGAGAAATGCATTTTTTCATGCATATATTTATGATGCCAAGANGTAAAAAGTAAGCAATAGTGATATTTTTGAAGTGATGCTAAGGATTTGGATGCTATATTTGTAAAAATAAAAGTTTTGGTGTTAGATATATGTAAATACATAATAATTGTGTGGTATGTATGTAATTAGTTGTGAAATCAGGAAAAAATTGATGCAAGTTTAATAAATAGTTTCATATGCAGAATATGTAAATTTGCTTTTAAATTGTTAACGGGGTGGATGAAATTCAAATCAAATCTTAGCAACAACTTCCAAAGTCTTTATCAACTGAAATAATTATTAATATGGAAAAATAATCTAAAATTCAGACTACTATTTAATTGAGATGTAAGTAAAAGTGATGATTATGTTATGAAACTTAATTAATATCTAACAAAGTAGGGGTGTGCGTTGTTTGGTCAAAACCGAAAGCCGAGCCGAATCAAGCTCTTTTTGTAACAGCTCGAACTCTCATTCATCAAGATATTGTCCGCTTTGGCCTAGTAGCTTAACAATTTTGCCTCATTAGTTTAACTTCCCAGTAAGTCACCCATCCCAAGAATGCTTTTATTAGAGCATGCGATTTTGAAAAATTACACCAAAAGGCACTTCGATAATTAAGAGTTCAGCTTATTCTGTTTAAGGGGTTTCAAAATCTCCCCCAAGAGTTTGCCCATACTATCACGTGATGAAATTACAACCAGTACATCAAAAAGTGCCTCGATGGTTAAGAGTTCAGTTTCATTCTAATTATGAGGTTTCACAATCTCTTCAACTGAAGTAACTGACATCTACATCAGTGCTCTAAACTCATAATCATCCATCAAGTAGATATGATTTTAGAGGTGGTTCATACGGATTTAAGAGGTGACTCCTACCATGTAAACCTTTGTCCTATTTAGAGTTAAAAAAAGATGGCCCCCGTGACATCACACTTTGTACTGTATGACACTTAGTTTTCATTTACAGACTGATGTAATACTCTGATACCAATTGTAACAACTGGAACACTCATCCATCAAGATATCGTCCGCTTTGAGCTAAAGGCCTCACAATTTTGTCCCATTTGTGTAACTTCCCAGGAGGTCAATCGCTCCAAGAGAGCTCCCATAAGACTCCCACAACTTTGGAGTTTATGATGAGATTCCAACCAAGATATTAAAAGACACTTTGATGTTTAAAAGTTCAATTTCATTCTAGTTAAGGGTTTCACATTTTTTGTTGTTCCGATTCAGTTTGGAAATAATAATTTGGTTTTTAGTTTTAAGAATTTTATTGTTCGGTTTTTTATTTTCAATTGATTTTTTATCTTCATTAAAAAATGGAATAGTATTAGGATCAAGAAATTAAATTTATTTGGGAAAATTAAATTGAGCACATGACATATTTATTTTATAACAATTTCAATTGTTTAACTTTCAAGAGATGGTGAAAAGATAAGAAAGAGAGATAAAAGTTCTAATTTTGAATTACAATCTTGATTTCTAAAAATTTAGACCTAATAATAAATTTTGATTTGCTCTAAATCAATTTAATTAAACTGAATTATATTTTTTGTTTGGTTTGGATCAATTTTAGTAAGAAATTGGTTGTTTATTTTTCTAGATTTTGGATTTTGATTTCGCTTAATCTGATTAATTTAAGTACTGATTCATCTAGNTCTAGAGGAGAGACATCAATTCTGAGGTCATTAAGACACTCAAATTATTAAAAAAATAATCTTTTTTTCTAACTCAATAACCACTTTAATGTGCATAAATACCACATAATTCTTATGTATTTTCATACCAGATGCCAAAACTTTTATATTTACATTTATAACACTCAAAATTTGAACATACGACATAAAAACACCATAATTATTATCTTTTTAAAAATGAAATAAACCCTCATGCTTATGAGATTAGATATGTAAATACATAAGTGTATGATATGTACGTAAAATTTCTCTTCTAACTTAACAGAAGTGGAAATAGTAAACATCCTCCCACAAATATAACAATTATTTCCAGACTTTTTCCTCGCAAAAGTCAGATCATAAATGTCAATAAACGGTACTGAAATTTAAATTTTGTCAACCTTCACTTTATCTTCCTCACTGTCATCAAGCTTTGACATGGAGTTCATCAGAACCTGTCATTAATACTTAAAATAAATGAACAAAAGGTACAGTTGAAGAAATGTGTGTATATATAAATATAAAGCTAACATATATACCTTTCGAAGCATGGTGTTCTCATTGACCAAAGCCGAAATTTTTCCTTCAAGTCTCATGTTTTGATCATGCAGCTCTTTGGCCGTGGATTCCAAATCGTTCACATAAACTTTCTTTCTCTCTCTTGCTTGTTGAGCTGATACTCTATTCCTAAGCATCCTGTGTCATTTAAGAGAAAATATTAGGTCCGGTTTATCGGACGTCGGAGTTGATCGCACCATGCCATGCGTTTTGCAGCATGGATCGCACATAAGGTTGGTTGAGCGGCGTGGTGCGATCAACGCCATTGTTCGCATGTCCATCATGCAAATATTTTGTCATCATTTAGATTTTATTTCAGGCCTATGATTATTTTGATGCAATGATAATATGCGCATTTGCAAGCATATCACACAATTCTTATATTTTTCATGGCTAAAACCTATAGTTTGATATTTACATGCATACCGCTCGAATGTTTAACATGCATAAAAATAAAGAGAGATGCTTTTTTTCATGCATATATTTATGATGCCAAGATGTTATCGTGTAAAAGTGAAACTTTTTGTATTATATATATATGAATACATAAGAATTGCATGGTGTGCATGTAAATTACCTTACTAATAATAATAATAATAATAAAGATCATGGCCCTCTAACCAAATATATGTATATCACATGTACAATTCTTAAGCATTTACATATCTAATGTTTAAAATTTCATAAATATATTTATAATACTTTGACGACATAAATATTTGCATGAGAAGATGTATTTCACTTGTAAAAAGTAAGCAATAGTGATATTTTTGAAGTGATGCTAAGGATTTGGATGCTATATTTGTAAAAATAAAAGTTTTGGTGTTAGATATATGTAAATACATAATAATTGTGTGGTATGTATGTAATTAGTTGTGAAATCAGGAAAAAAATTGATGCAAGTTTAATAAATAGTTTCATATGCAGAATATGTAAATTTGCTTTTAAGTTGTTAACGGGGTGGATGAAATTCAAATCAAATCTTAGCAACAACTTCCAAAGTCTTTATCAACTGAAATAATTATTAATATGGAAAAATAATCTAAAATTCATACTACTATTTAATTGAGATGTAAGCAGAAGTGATGATTATGTTATGAAACTTAATTAATATCTAACAAAGTAGGGGTGTGCGTTGTTTGGTCAAAACCTAAAGCCGAGCCGAATCAAGCTCTTTTTGTAACAGCTCGAACTCTCATTCATCAAGATATTGTCCGCTTTGGCCTAGTGGCTTAACAGTTTTGCCTCATTAGTTTAACTTCCCAGTAGGTCACCCATCCCAAGAGTGCTTTTATTAGAGCATGTGATTTTGAAAAATTACACCAAAAGGCACCTCGATTATTAAGAGTTCGGCTTATTCTGTTTAAGGGGTTTCAAAATCTCCCCCAAGAGTTTGCCCATAATAGCACGTGATGAAATTACAACCAGTACATCAAAAAGTGCCTCGATGGTTAAGAGTTTAGTTTCATTCTAATTAAGAGGTTTCACAGTCTCTTCAACTGAAGTAACTGACATCCACGTTAGTGCTCTAAACTCATAATCATCTATCAAGTAGATATGATTTTAGAGGTGGTTCATACGGATTTAAGAGGTGACTCCTACCATGTAAACCTTTGTCCTATTTAGAGTTAAAAAAAGATGGCCCCCGTGACATCACACTTTGTACTGTATGACACTTAGTTTTCATTTACAGACTGATGTAATACTCTGATACCAATTGTAACAACTGGAACACTCATCCATCAAGATTCGTCCGCTTTGAGATAAAGGCCTCACAATTTTGTCCCATTTGTGTAACTTCCCAGGAGGTCAATCGCTCTAAGAGTGCTCCCATAAGACTCCCTTAACTTTGGAGTTTATGATGAGATTCCAACCATGATATTAAAATACACTTTGATGTTTAAAAGTTCAATTTCATTCTAGTTAAGGGTTTCACATTTTTGGTTGTTCCTATTCAGTTTTGAAATAATAATTTGGTTTTTAGTTTTAAGAATTTTATTGTTCGGTTTTTTATTTTCAATTGATTTTTTATCTTCATTAAAAAATGGAATAGTATTAGGATCAAGAAATTAAATTTATTTGGGAAAATTAAATTGAGCACATGACATATTTATTTTAGAATAATTTGAAATGTTTAACTTTCAAGGGATGGTGAAAAGATAAGAAAGAGATATAAAAGTTCTAATTTTGAATTACAATCTTGATTTCTAAAAATTTAGACCTAATAATAAATTTTGATTTGCTCTAAATCAATTTAATTAAACTGGATTATATCTTTTGTTTGGTTTGGATTAATTTTAGTAAGAAATTGGTTGGTTTATTTTTCTAGATTTTGGATTTTGATTTCGCTTAATCTGAATAATTTAAGAACCGATTCATCTAAATCGAACAATTGCACACCCCTACAAGGGAGAAATTTTAGGTACATAGATTTAGTCATGAATTATATAGATTGCTTTCATTATAAAGAGGGATGTATTCATTAGGTGATATATCTTACTAAATAATATAATGTTTGTATAAGCAAAGTGAGAGATTAACATCTTAATATGACACAAAAAAGTTCACACAACTTCAAATAAAATAAAAATTCACATTAGATGCTTGAATTTTTATATTAAAAATTCAAAAGAGGAAAAAAGCTAAAGGGTCTAACTTAGTTGCAATAATCCACTATATAAGTATAAGGAAGTTTTTTTTTTTCTCATTGGAAGAACATATAATTATAACATTTAGAATATTAACTTAATTTTTTTTGCATCAGTAGTAGNCTACAAGGGAGAAATTTTAGGTACATAGATTTAGTCATGAATTATATAGATTGCTTTCATTATAAAGAGGGAAGTATTCATTAGGTGATATATCTTACTAAATAATATAATATTTGTCTAAGCAAAGTGAGAGATTAACATCTTAATATTACACAAAAAGTTCACACAACTTCAAATAAAATAAAAATTCACATTAGATGCTTGAATTTTTATATTAAAAATTCAAAAGAGGAAAAAAGCTAAAGGGTCTAACTTAGTTGCAATAATCCACTATATAAGTATAAGGAAGTTTTTTTTTTTTCTCATTGGAAGAACATATAATTATAACATTTAGAATATTAACTTAATTTTTTTTGCATCAGTAGTAGGAAATGTAGATAAAAACTAGTGGAGAGTGAAGATGTTGATCTGGAGATGATGATCAGATAAATACATACTAGATGATGGTGCAAATGATATTGATCAATGATAATAATCAAGCCGTATATTTGAGAAATGAGTATCAAGTGATGATGGTCAGGCAACAGTGGTTGAATGATAATACTTTTAGTGAAGATGATTAATTACTGTTAGTCAATAATGACAGTTAGACAATGATGATCAAATTAGAGTGATTCATCAACAAAAACTGGACTATGATTTTTAAACTATTATGGTTGTAGGCTGTCATTTAATTAGGCTTTGAACTTCTTCAAATATCATATGGAGAAAGAAAATTTAAATATAATTTCTTAAAGCAATATTTTGATAAATCTAAAACTATATATCAAAGAATAGCTCATGTTAATTTATGTGTTCATTGATTTTTTTTAGAGTTAATCTTAAAAGGAAGTGATTTTGCTCTATTGAAGTACATTCATTGAAACACCCATTCTGACTGAATGAGTATTTAATAAAATTTTTGGTGGCATATCACATATCTTAAAGATTATAATTATAAACTACAAATAAATATCATTATGAAACATATATTTATAATATAATGACATAATCATGAATTAAATTTATTTGTAGAAAATTCTTAGTATGTATTTTGTGTTAATTTGAATTAAATTTGATCTAATCTTTTAACAAATAAATATTATGCAAATGGGGGTCATTTTTATAACATGTGCTCTTGATTTTATGTCACAAACTATTTCTCAATATTATAAAACTATTAGGCAATATACTTAAACTCTTATATAAATGTAGAATAATATAAATAAAGGCATTCACTACTATAAACATTACAGAAAAATAATCCGAATGTCTAAAAATTTAATTGTATTTGTAATAAATTGATTGTATTAACAAATAATACATGATATAGCATAAAAATAATCCCCCCATAATATAAAGCAAATTTAAAATGGTCAGCAAATAAATTTGATGACATATAAAATATTCAAGTATTATGCAAATATATATGAAACTTTAGGTGTTAGAAATATAAATACATAAAAATTTGTGTGGTGTGCATGTAAATGCATGTGCATGCTCCTATTATCAACAAAATTATTAAATAAATATATTTAAATTGTTGAATAATTTAGCTAAACTATCAGATATTTTGAATGTTTAACAATTGAGTTACATTATCTTATAATTTTGTTTTATTTGTCTAATAATTAAAATATTTTGATAAATAATTTAATTATATTTAAAAAGTAATACGTGACAAATTAAATTAACCATATGCACAAAAATGGCCCCATTCTGATGAATTTGTTTTTAAAAAATATCCCTAAAATTGAATATATATATATATATATATATATATATATATATATATATATATATATATATATATATATTTGGGCTAAAAATAAAAAAAAAATTTATTAAAAATAAATATAAAAAAAAAAAAAAAATTCTATGCAACAAAA
>JXCR01115581.1:3633-38528 GCA_002079205.1 Phalaenopsis hybrid cultivar | reverse complement strand
ATATATATATATATATATATATATATATATATATATATATATATATATATATATATATATATATATATATATATATATATATATATATAACTTAAATATATATTATATTTTCACGAGCCTTATCCATATTTTGGCTTGGGAAGATTTGAGAAAGTTATGGGACGATGGTTCGGATGGGCCACCGTGCGATTCATGGCGGCATGATCATATTCAGAGACCATCGTTTGGACTTGTGGTCAATTGTACATAATAATTTTCTCTTGAAAAGATATCGAACTCTAGCTTTTAAGAGTACTATTTATAGAAATTCTTTATGAGGAGTTTCTCTTCCATATTATTTTACATTTTTAGTTTTTATTAACTTGTAAAGACATTTTATCCTTGTTAGCTCTGGAACCCGATAATTTCCGGCTCCCGCTCCGATTTCTCCCGCTCCCGCAACAGAATCCTGCTCCCGATCATGAAACCTGCTCCCATCTCCCTCTTGGTCGTTGACTGTTCCAGCGAACAGTTCGTTGTTTCGCGAAGAGTCGCGTCTGTCTCGACAGTTCCCTTCATGTTCGTGATAAAGGTTTCAAATGACTCTCCTTGACTTTCGAAGTCACGTTTTCGGTGTTCTTCTTCAGGAATTCTCGGGATAAAGGAAGGAAAGTGAAAGCAGTAGTTCCTTGCAGTAGAAGGAAGAAGAAAAAAGAAGAAGAAGATTGTTCTCCCTTGGTTTATTCTTGGTGGCTTGTGGCAGAAGAGAAAATATGTTTATTTCTCTTGTAAGTTTATCTTTTTCAGTGTATCTCGGTGTAGAGTTTCTTCGGTGTATCTCGGTGTAGAGAGAGAAGAACAGAGAGAGAAGAAGAGAGAGCAACGAAGCGAGAGATTCCTCTTGTAAGTCGAGACGATCGACTGGTGTAAATTCCTCAAGTAGTAAAATCCTCTGCAACTCCGTGGACGTAGACAATTTGCCGAACCACATAAATCTGTGTATTCCGCCATTGTTTTTTTTGTGTGAATTTTATCGTTTAATTTTTTGTTTCTTTGTCGATCGTTCTCCTGTTTGATTTGTATCATATCTTAACAGCAACTGATATCTTATCACAACAACTGATATCAGAGCTTTGTTCGGATCTGAAGAAAAATGATGGTTGCAGATGAAGTGAATGTTTCTGGGATCGAGAAATTTGATGGCACAGATTTTAGTTATTGGAGGATGTAAATAGAGGACTCCCTCTATGAGAAGAAACTTCATATTCCCTTATTATGGAAGAGACCTGAAAGGATGGATGAAGCTGAATGAAATTTATTGGATCGACAAGTTCTGAGGTTATTCGATTGACACTATCGATATCCGTTGCACACAATGTCGTCAAGGAGAGGACGACCGCCGATCTTATGACAGTCTTATCAGATATGTATGAAAAGCCATCGGCGAATAATAAAGTGTACTTGATGAAGAAGTTATTCAACTTGAAGATGGTGGAATGTGTTTCTATTGCTCAACATCTGAATGATTTCAATACTATCACAAATTAATTGGCGTATGTTGAAATTGATTTTGATGATGAGATACATGTGCTGATATTGCTGACATCATTGTCAAATAGTTGGGAAGCCATGAGAATGACAGTTAGCAGTTCTGCAGGTAAATCTAAACTGAAATGTGATGATATTCGTGATTTAATTTTGGCTGAGGAGGTGCGCAGGAAATATTCTGACAAGAATTCAAGTTTAAGTTCGACATTGAATGTTGATTTCAAAGAGAGATGACATGACATGAACTCAAATAGAGGGAGATCAAAATCAAAGTCTGGTTAGCAGACAATCTACTGGAATTGTGGCAAGGCTGACAACATAAAGAGGAACTGTAGGAATCTCAAGAATATGGAGAATGATAACACAAATTTGGTATCTAAAGAAGTACAAAATGCACTATTGCTGGCAGTTCATAGTTCTGTTGATGATGAAAGTGAATAGGAGAGTGGATCCAGGGCACCCAATCCTATTGTTCCACAAATAGATTGTGGAGAACCACAAAGCTATGAAGAAATCTTGCAAGATGAAAGTTCAATCAAGTGGGAGCTGACAGAACTTCCATCAGGGAAGAAGACATTACACAATAAGTGGGTGCACCAGGTGAATAATGAGCTTGATGACAATAAGAGGTACAAGGTTGGACTTGTCGAAAAAGGCTTTCAATAGAGGCAAGATATTTCCCATGCAGTGGGAGTTGTAAGCAGAGACAAGAGTAATTCAGGAAATAGCTTGGAGGTGCAAGACTATGTGGACCCTGTTGATATGTTGACTGGGGTGTTACTCTTGAGAAACTGAAGTTGTGCACAGCTTTAGTTGGTCTTTTGGAGTGAAGAAAAAGGTTTTGAGTTGTAGAGGTGAAGGATTTATGTTTGAAGAAAAAGTCGACGCCGCCAGTTGAGGATATCAGTTTGAGGAATGAGATGTTGTAACTTGTGTATCGGTCTCCAAGTGGGAGATTGTTAGTGCTAGAGCTGGATAATTTCTTGCTCCCGCTCCCGCTACAGGATCCCGCTCCCGATCGCGAAACTCGCGAACCGCTCCAGCTCCCGTTTCCCGTCTCCCGCTTGCAACGAATTGTTCCCGCGAACAGTTCCCTTCCTGTTCGTGATAAAGGCTTCGGATGGCTCTCATTGGGTTTCAAAGTCATGTTTTTGGTGTTCTTCTTCGGGCTTCCCTGGGATAGAGGAAGGAAGGTGAAAGCAATAACTCCTTGTGGTAGAAGGAAGAAGAAAGAAAAAAAGAAGATTGTTCTCCCTTGACTTCTTCTTGGTGGCTTGGGGCAGAAGAGAAATTGGGTTATTTCTCTTGTAAGTTTATCTTCTTTGGTGTATCTCGATATGAAGAGAGAGATTCCTCTTGTAAGTCGAGACGATCGACTGATGTAAATTCTTCAAGTAGTAAAATTCTCTGCAACTCCGTGGACGTAGGCAATTTGCCGAACCACGCAAATTGGTGCATTCCGCTGTTGTTCTTTTTTTGTGTGACTTTTCTCGTTCAATTTTTCGCTTCGTCGTCGATCGTTCTCCTGTTTGATTTGTATCATATCTCAACAACAACTGATATCTTATCACAACAATCCCCCATCATTTTTAATACTTGGAAGAGGACTCCACAACTAGGAGCTTTATGCATCACATATGCTTGTTTTTTATGGTATATAATATAGATGATGGTTAATGTTATTGTTTTAGAATGGCGAATGATAAAGTATGTAGTTCAAACGGGGGGTCGTAGAGAAATAATTTTCTTTAACCTTCAACTATTGGGTTAAAGAATTTTTAAGAGACTTAATTGGCATGGATTTGAGATCAAAAAATAAAAATTCAAACTAAAAATTATATACATGGATTTGACAAACTCCATGTTGTTCATGAGATGGCACAAACCTTGAACTTTTAGTTCTTGAGTTAATAAGAAATCAAAGTAGAACTCTGCCTCGTTGCTTCTAGTCATAAATATAACAAAAATGTAACAACAATATTATGATAAAGTATAAAATAAAATGTGACACTGGAATCTATTCACAGCTTAGTATGCTGTTACATATAGCTATATAAGCATGTTTTGATAAAATAAAAAGACAATTATTAGTTATTTATCTAATTAATAAAATTATAAGGATTGACATCGATGAATTACTCAAGTAATTTGATTTGAAGTTGCAAATCCATTAAGACATTCATGAGCCAAATTATCAAAATAGGCCTATGTAAATAAACAACCAATTAAAAAGTTTTGTAAGCGTATGATAATTCACTTTTATAGATTACTGAAAATTTTCACTTTATTATAATTAAGCATATATTCAGTTATTTGATCGACATTACAAGATCAAATTGTCATATTTCATGCCAATAACTTATGTTCGTGTGACTTGGTTGGTTATCCTAATGTGAATTATGTTGGGTGCAAAATTAAACAGAAAATGAAATATTTGCGTACGTAAGACGTACGCAGAGTTGTGTACATATTAGGTTATTAGGAGGGTACATGTCTGTTACACTTAGGTTATACCCCTTGTAATTCTTCCTGTAACCTATGTGTAACCTACATGAACCCTCCGAATAACCTAATATGTACACAAGGCTGCGTACATCTTACGTACGCAAATATTTCTCCTCAAATAGATGTTAATTTTTTGAATCATCACATGTTGGTCCAACAAAAGAGAGAATTTTATGACTGTCCTCTTCAAATGTGAAGTATAACATAGGAGACAATTATAAAACATAAGTATTCTCATTTAATGCAAAAATTAAATGATTATCGGTTTAGGTTAGAGCATATTCTAGTTAAATGAGATAATATTAGTGTTAGCAATTTAATTAACAGTTTAATTCAACACAAATAGACCAAACATATTGAGATTATGTATCATGTATTTAGCAGTCATGTTTCTTGCAAAGACGATGTCATTAATATTATGTGAGCTAAAGATCAAATTGTAGCTATATTTATAAAATATTTAACAAAATGCACTAATTGAATAATATTTTAATACACCAATTCACTTCACTGATTTTTCATAACTCTTCATATACATATTCTTCATTCCATCATCCATCATGCTCATGATGCCTTCTTCCAAAGGCATATTATATATGATGATAAGATTTTCTTGCCCAATTTCTGAATAGGTTCTTTTAATAACTGACATTATGCTTGCCCAATTCCTGAATAGATTTTCTAATAAACAACATCCTCCATACTTGTTGCCTAAAATTGAAAACATGAAGGCACTTGACATTTTTAATCCAAGGTACTTGCTTACAATAGTTGTTTGAAAAGGGCATTCCATGTTAATTTGTTAAATGGGTTAAAGGATGGATCTTAGATTTGTACTTCTCAATCATCACTAATGACACTCTTTTGTAAATTCTTCAATTATTCTAACGGAATAATACAAGGTCCTCTCTCCTTTCCCCTACTAAAACATCTAAAAAACGCCTCCTCCTGCCTTATAGATCATCTTTGTGAAAACAATTTCCTTAACAATATCTCAACTAATTATAATTCTATTACTTGTCTTATATATGCAGACATCCTCCTCATTTTTAAAGAAGCTTATTAGAATATACTTGTTAATGGGTCATTAATCTTAACAATTCACACAATCACCTAATAATATTATGATGCTAAAACACCGAAAATATTTAAGTACTCAAGAAATAATATATCATATGTGATCCTATTAGTAGTTGATAATCTGGTTGCATTTGCTACTTGAATGGATTGAAACCATCAACAATCAAACAACGACGAAAATCAGGTGGATCTGAAACAAATTCAGAAAACTTTTATTCAAACAATTTTTCAGGCTTCTCCATCAGTTGAATATCATAACTTATCATCTTTAGTTTTGTATCTAACATGCCAATCATCTCCAATATAAATTCATTTGTTTCGAATAACCTCACTAATCAACGNCTCTCTCTCTCTCTCTCTCTCTCTCTCTCTCTCTCTTCTCTCACTCTCTCTCTCTGCCTTTATTCCCCAAGTCCATAATACAAAATTTTTTGTGTATAGCACAAGCATGTAATTATACCTTCTACCCTTTTCTTCAAATTTTGATAGTCATAGAGCCCTTTGTGTGTGTATGTACTAAAATAGAGCAAAGTAACAATTAATTGTTTAGGCATGCATTTACAAGAAAATACTCAATTGAATTAAAATTATATTAAGGGTGTTTTGTGTAAATAAGCCTTGTAGGAATAGAGTTCATTTCATTCTGACCTTTCTTGTGAAGAAATCTTGTCTCAAGTACTTTGAGAACGCTAGGCTTGTAAGCAAAGAAATCCTATTTTTAATAATTATGATACCAATAGTAATAAGTGTAGATGGAGTAGATCGCTTGCCTCCTTCAAAATTTTCATTTAATGACTAAATATACTATAATTAATTAAGTGAATAAGGATCTGTTTGGGACAGCTTTCTTCATGCTTTTCATTTCAGATCACAACTATAACTGACATGTTAAAANTATATATATATATATATATATATATATAAGATCTCAGCTTGATTGTTGGGCTAAAAATAAAAATAAAATTTATTAAAAGTAAATTTAAAAACATAAAAAAATTATATGCAACAAAATTACCAAAAAACCTCCCACATTGAAAGTTAAAGAGAACGGAGACAAACCTCCTGAGCCTCCTATACTCCTTTTCCGCCGGAGTTCGTCCCTTCCTAGTCCTCGACGACCCTTCGTCGGAATCCTTTCTTTCCTCGACGGACGCCGCCGGAGATCCATTACCGTCGGACGACTCCACGTCGGGAACGGTGAACAGATCCTCGTCGCTTTCCTCTGCGAAACGANACTCCTTTTCCGCCGGAGTTCGTCCCTTCCTAGTCCTCGACGACCCTTCGTCGGAATCCTTTCTTTCCTCGATGGACGCCGCCGGAGATCCATTACCGTCGGACGACTCCACGTCCGGAACAGTGAACAGATCCTCGTCGCTTTCCTCTGCGAAACGNATTACCGTCGGACGACTCCACGTCGGGAACGGTGAACAGATCCTCGTCGCTTTCCTCTGCGAAACGAAAAATAACCAATCGGTAACCGACAGTTTATTTGCTAAATTGTCGTTTTGCTACGACCTATAAACAATCGCTAATCATTCTGAAATGTAATAATCGAGGTGAGAGAAAGAAAGAGTGAATAGGTGGAGAAGCATGCCTGGTTTTGGCTCCGGCGGTGGCGGAGGGCGGAGGTCGGCCGGAAGTGCAGACATGGTTGTTGCAATGGGTGATAGAAGGGTACTGAAGGAGATATGGTGGTAGTGGAATGGAGGAGAGGAAGGAAACGTGGCTAGTTTATGATTTTGTGGCTTTGCTCTGCCATCTCTCTGTAAGAAAAACAGAGAGAGAGAGAGAGAGGAAGAGGAGGGAAGTAATGGTGGGATAGAGNCTGCGAAACGAAAATTACCAATCGGTAACCGACAGTTTATTTGGTAAATTGTCGTTTTGCTACGACCTATAAACAATCACTAATCATTCTGAAAAGTAATAATCGATGTGAGAGAAAGAAAGAGTGAATAGGTGGAGAAGCATGCCTGGTTTTGGCTCCGGCGGTAGCGGAGGGCGGAGGTCGGCCGGAAGTGCAGACATGGTTGTTGCAATGGGTGATAGAAGGGTACTGAAGGAGATATGGTGGTAGTGGAATGGAGGAGAGGAAGGAAACGTGGCTAGTTTATGATTTTGTGGCTTTGCTCTGCCATCTCTCTGTAAGAAAAACAGAGAGAGAGAGAGAGAGGAAGAGGAGGGAAGTAATGGTGGGATAGAGAGAGAGAGAGAGAGAGAGGGAGGAACACTTGGCGCGAGTTGGGACAGCGTTACAGACTGCTGTCGCCGTTTAAATTTGTGGTTAACGGCTACTAAATGAGGGGCTTTGTAATGCTAGCTGGTACGAGAGATTCTACGTTTTCATGAAAGAAGACAGTAGCCCCACCTTTACTATACATCACTGTCTCATATATATATATATATAAACTTAAATATAATATTTTTATTTTCAAGAGCCTTATCCATATTTTGGCTTGGAAAGATTTGAGAAAGTTATCGGAAGGTGGTTCGGATGGGCCACCGTAGGATTCATGGTGGCGTGATCATACTCCGACCATCGTTTGGACTTGTGATCAATTGTACATAATAATTTTCTCTTGAAAAGATATCGAACTCTAGCTTTTAAGAGTACTATTTATAGAAATTCTTTATGAGGAGTTTCTCTTCCATATTATTTTACATTTTTAGTTTTTATTAACTTGTAAAGACATTTTATCCCTGTTAGCGCTGGAACCCGATAATTTCCGGCTCCCGCTCCGATTTTTCCCGCTCCCGCAACATAATCCTGCTCCCAATCACGAAACCCGCTCCCGCTCCTGCTCCCGTCTCTCTCTTGGTCGTTGACTGTTCCCGCGAACAGTTCGTTGTTTCGCGAAGAGTCGCGTCTGTCTCGACAGTTCCCTTCATGTTCGTGATAAAGGTTTCAGATGGCTCTTCTTGACTTTTGAAGTCATGTTTTTCGTGTTCTTCTTCGAGAATTCTCGGGATAAAGGAAGGAAAGTGAAAGCAGTAGTTCCTTGCGATAGAAGGAAGAAGGAAGAAGAAAGAAGAAGAAGAAGATTGTTCTCCCTTGGCTTCTTCTTGGTGGCTTGTGGCAGAATAGAAAATGTGTTTATTTCTCTTGTAAGTTTATCTTCTTCAGTGTATCTCAGTGTAGAGTTTCTTCGGTATATCTCGGTGTAGAGAGAGAAGAACAGAGAGAGAAGAAGAGAGCGCAACGAAGTGAGAGATTCCTCTTGTAAGTCGAGACGATCGACTGGTGTAAATTCCTCAAGTAGTAAAATCCTCTGCAACTCCGTGGACGTAGACAATTTGTCGAACCACATAAATCTGTGTATTTCGCCGTTGTTTTTTTTTCTGGTGTGAATTTCCTCGTTCAATTTTTTGTTTCTTCGTCGATCGTTCTCCTTTTTGATTTGTATCATATCTTAACAACAACTAATATCTTATCACAACAACTGATATCAGAGCTTTGTTCGGATCTGAAGAAGAATGATGGTTGCAGATGAAGTGAATGTTTCAGGGAATTTGGCACAGATTTTAGTTATTGGAGGATGTAAATAGAGGACTCTCTCTATGAGAAGATACTTCATCTTCCCTTATTAGCGAAAAGACCTGAAAGGATGGATGAAGCTGAATGAAATTTGTTGGATCGACAAGTTCTGAGGTTATTCGATTGACCCTATCGATGTTCGTTGCACACAATGTCGTCAAGGAAAGGACGACCGCCGATCTTATGACATTCTTATTAGGTATGTATGAAAAGCCATCGGTGAATAGTAAGGTGTACTTGATGAAGACGTTATTCAACTTGAAGATGGTGGAATGTGTTTCTATTGCTCAACACCTGAATGATTTCAATACTATCAAAAATCAACTGTCGTATGTTGAAATTGATTTTGATGATGAGATACGTGCGCTGACATTGCTAACATCATTGTTAAATAGTTGGGAACCCATGAGAATGGCAGTTAGTAGTTCTGCAGGTAAATCTAAACTGAAATGTGATGATATTCGTGATTTGATTTTGACTGAGGAGGTGCGCGGGAAATATTCTGACAAGATTTCATGTTTAAGTTCGACACTGAATGTTGATTTTAGAGAGAGATGACATGGCATGAACTCAAATAGAGGGAGATCAAAATCAAAGTCTGGTCAGCAGACAATCAACTGGAATTGTGGCAAGACTGACCACATAAAGAGGAACTGTAGGAATCTCAAGAATATGAAGAATGATAACACAAATTTGGTATCTGAAGAAGTACAAAATGCACTATTACTGACAGTTCATAGTTCTGTTGATGATGAAAGTGAATAGGAGAGTGGGTCCAGGGCACCCATTCCTATTGTTCCACAAACATATTGTGGAGAACCACATAACTATGAAGAAATCTTGCAAGATGAAAGTTCAATCAAGTGGGAGCTGGTAGAACTTCCACCAGGGAAGAAGACATTACACAATAAGTGGGTGTACCAGGTGAATACTGAGCTTGATGAAAATAAGAGGTACAATGCTGGACTTGTCGAAAAAGGCTTTCAATAGAGACATGATATTTCCCATGCTGTGGGAGTTGTAAGCATAGACAAGTGTAATTCAGGAAATAGCTTGGAGGTGCAAGGCTATGTGGACCCTGTTGATATGTTGACTGGGGTGTTACTCTTGAGAAACTGAAGTTGTGCACAGTTTCAGTTGGTCTTTTGGAGTGAAGACAAAGGTTTTGAGTTGTAGAGGTGGAGGATTTATGTTTGAAGAAAAAGTCGACGCCGCCAGGAGAGGATATCGGTTTGAGGAATGAGATGTTGTAACTTGTGTATCGGTCTCCAAGTGGGAGATTGTTAGTGTTAGAGCTGGATAATTTCCTACTCCCGCTCCGATTTCTCCCACTCCCGCTACAGGATCCCACTCCCGATTGCGAAACTCGCAAACCGCTCCCTCTCCCGTCTCCCGTCTCCCACTCGACCACGAACTGTTCCCGCGAACAGTTCGTTGTTTGGAGAAGAGTCGCGTCTGTCGCGACAGTTCCCTTCCTGTTCGTAATAAATGCTTCAAATGGCTCTCCTTGGGTTTCAAAGTCATGTTTTTGGTGTTTTTCTTCGGCCTTCCTTGGGATAGAGGAAGGAAAGTGAAATTAATAGCTCCTTGTGGTAGAAGGAAGAAGAAAGAAGAAAAAGAAGATTGTTCTCCCTTGACTTCTTCTTTGTGGCTTGGGGCAGAAAAAAAATTGCGTTATTTCTCTTGTGAGTTTATCTTCTTTGGTGTATCTCGATACGAATTGAGAGATTCCTCTTGTAAGTCGTGACGATCAACTGGTGTAAATTCTTCAAGTAGTAAAATTCTCTGCAATTCCGTGGACATAGGCAATTTGACGAACCACGTAAATCTGTGTATTCCGCTGTTGTTCTTTTCTGGTGTGACTTTTCTCGTTCAATTTTTCGCTTCGTCGTCGATCGTTCTCCTGTTTGATTTGTATCATATCTCAACAACAACTGATATCTTATCACAACAATCCCCCATCATTTTTAATACTTGGAAGAGGACTCCACAACTAGGAGCTTTATGCATCACATATGTTTGTTTTTTATGGTATATAATATAGATGATGGTTAATGTTATTGTTTTAGAATGACGAATGATAAAGTATTAAGTTCAAACGGGGGGTCGTAGAGAAATAATTTTCTTTAACCTTCAACTATTGGGTTAAAGAACTTTTAAGATACTTAATTGGCATGGATTTGAGATCAAAAAATAAAAATTCAAACTAAAAATTATATACATGGATTTGACAAACTCCATGTTGTTCATGAGATGGCACAAAGCTTGAACTTTTAGTTCTTGAGTTAATAAGAAATCAAAGTAGAACTCTGCCTAGTTGCTTCTAGTCATAAATATAACAAAAATGTAACAACAATATTATGATAAAGTATAAAATAAAATGTGACACTGGAATCTATTCACAGCTTAGTATGCTGTTACATATAGCTATATAAACATGTTTTGATAAAATAAAAAGACAACTATTAGTTATTTATCTAATTAATAAAATCATAAGGATTGACATCGATGAATTGCTCAAGTAATTTGATTTGAAGTTGCAAATCCAGTAAGACATTTATGAGCCAAATTATCGAAGTAGGCTTATGTAAATAAACAACCAATTAAAAATTTTTGTAAGCGTATGATAATTCACTTTTATAGATTACTGAAAATTTTCACTTTATTATAACTAAGCATATATTCAGTTATTTGATCGACATTACAAGATCAAATTGTCATATTTCATGCCAATAACTTATGTTCATGTGACTTGGTTGATTATCCTAATGTGAATTATGTTGGGTGCAAAATTAAACAGAAAAGGAAATATTTGTGTACGTAAGACGTACACAGAGTTGCGTACATATTAGGTTATTAGGAGGGTATAAGTAGGTTACACTTAGGTTATAAACCCTTGTAATTATTCCTGTAACCTATGTGTAACCCACATGTACCCTACGAATGACCTAATATGTACACAACTCTGCGCACATCTTATGTACGCAAATATTTCTCCTCAAATAGATGTTAATTTTTTGAATCATCACGTGTTGGTCCAACAAAAGAGAGAATTTTATGACTTTGTCCTCTTCAAATGTGAAATATAACATAGGAGACAATTATAAAACATAAGTATTCTCATTTAATGCAAAAATTAAATGATTATCAGTTTAGGTTAGAGCATATTCTAGTTAAATGAGATAATATTAGTGATATCAATTTAATTAATAGTTTAATTCAACACAAATAGACCAAACATATTGAGATTATGTATCATGTATTTAGCAATCATGTTTCTTGCGAAGACGATGTCATTAATATTATGTGAGCTAAAGATCAAATTGTAGCTATATTTTAACAAAATGCACTAATTGAATAATATTTTAATACACCAATTCACTTCACTGATTTTTCATAGCCCTTCATATACATATTCTTCATTCCATCATCCATCATGCTCATGATGCCTTCTTCCAAAGGCATATTATATATGATGATAAGATTTTCTTGCCCAATTTCTGAATAGGTTCTTTTAATAACTGACATTATGCTTGCCCAATTCCTGAATAGATTTTCTAATAAACAACATCCTCCATACTTGTTGCCTAAAATTGAAAACATGAAGGCACTTGACATTTTTAATCCAAGGTACTTGCTTACAATAGTTGTTTGAAAATGGCATTCCATGTTAATTTGTTGGTTGTGAGATATGTACTTCCTAGATAGCCAAGAAGTATGACTCTTCCCACAGACGGCGTCAATTGTTGTGAGATATGTACTTCCTGGTGAAGTATGGATCTTCCCACAGACGGCGCCAATTGTTGTGCGATATGTACTTCCTGGCATAAAATTGAGACAAGAACACAAACAAACAAGATCGTTTACGTGGTTCGATCCAACTGGATCTACGTCCACGAGAGGGAATCAATCAAATATTTTACTAAGGCAAAATAAATGGAGAATACATATCTTATACATAGAGATGAGCCCTCATCTTCCTTCTATGGCCTCCCTCTCAAGCGACACCTTGATACAATGCCTCAAGATGCTCTCCTCCTCTCTAACTCTCTAGCTATTCTCTCCTCTATTGTGGTAGCTTAAGATCTCTTCCCTTGCCCTCTTAAGTCCACACCCTCTCTATTTATAGAAGCAAGAGAGTGATAGGTGGGAGGTAGGTGAGCGGTAGGTGGGAGGTAGGTGAGCGGTACCACATTACAAAAGTGCCCTTTTACCTTAGTTCAATAATTGGGGGTCAAAATAACATGTTGAATGAGTTAAAGGTCGCATCTTAGATTTGCACTTCTCAATCATCACTAATGACACTCTTTTGTAAATTCTTCAATTATTCTAGTGGAATAATACAAGGTCATCTCTCCTTTCCCCTACTAAAACTTCTAAAAAACGCCTCCTCCTGCCTTATAGATCATCTTTATGAAAACAATTTCTTTAACAATATCTCAACTAATCAGAATTCTATTACTTGTCTTATATATGCAGACATCCTCCTCATTTTTAAAGAAGCTTATTAGAATATACTTGTTAATGGGTCATTAATCTTAACAATTGCATCCTTAATAATAATAATAATCACACAATCACCTAATAAGTACCTAAGAAATAATATATCATATATGATCCTCTTAGTAGTTGATAATCTGGTTGCATTTGCTACTTGAATGGATTGAAACCATCAACAATCAAACAACGATGAAAATCAGGTGGATCTGAAACAAATTCAGAAAACTTTTATTCAAACAATTTTTCAGGCTTCTCTATCAGTTGAATATCACAACTTATCATCTTTAGTTTTGTATCTAACATGCCAATCATCTCCAATATAAATTCATTTGTTTCGAATAACCTCACTAATCAACGAAAAATATTGGACAAATTTTGTTGCTTTCATGTGAATTTTCTTTCCTCCACTACTATTTTTTTTCTATTGTAAGTTTTGTCCCATCTTGATGCGCCTCAAACATCATATATATCATAAAAAGGCATCTCTTTCTAAAATAGTATTTAGTCATTAGGACATGAATCTCTCTCGTATAGCCAACATTGAATGCGCTTAGCATCCTTTTTCACCTCCTATGTGTTCTCAAGCAATGAAATATTATTGGGAAGGCTTCGACCAATAACTCCAATAACATATAAAAAAATCTTGCAGTTCATGCAAAATATCTTAAGTATTACAATTTATNACCAAAAATATTGGACAAATTTTGTTGCTTTCATGTGAATTTTCTTTCCTCCACTACTATTTTTTTTCTATTCTAAGTTTGGTCCCATCTTGATGCACCTCAAACATCATATATATCATGACATGGCATCTCTTTCTAAAATAGTATTTAGTCATTAGGACATGAATCTCTCTCGTATAGCCAACATTGAATGCGCTTAGCATCCTTTTTCACCTCCTATGTGTTCTCAAGCAATGACATATTATTGGGAAGGCTTCGACCAATAACTCCAATAACATATAAAAAAATCTTGCAGTTCATACAAGATATCTTAATTATTACAATTTACCCTTGTCGTATATAGTCTATGGCAGCAATTTTTAATAATGTTGTTAAGTAACCGTTGTAAAAAACTAATTTTTACTAGTAGTGATTTAATGAATATCATATCTAGCACCTACATGAGACCTCTATCACATAAGTGCGCATCATATGATATTGTATATATATCNGTTGCTTTCATGTGAATTTTCTTTCCTCCACTACTATTTTTTTCTATTTTAAGTTTTGTCCCATCTTGATGCTCCTCAAACATCATATATATCATAAAAGGCATCTCTTTCTAAAATAGTATTTAGTCATTAGGACATGAATCTCTCTCGTATAGCCAACATTGAATGTGCTTAGCATCCTTTTTCACCTCCTATGTGTTCTCAAGCAATGAAATATTATTGGGAATGCTTCGACCAATAACTCCAATAACATATAAGAAAATCTTGCAGTTCATGCAAAATATCTTAAGTATTACAATTTACCCTTGTCGTATATTGTCTTTGGCAGCAATTTTTAATAATGTTGTTAAGTAACCGTTGTAAAAAGCTAATTTTTATTAGTAGTGATTTAATGAATATCATATCTAGCACCTACATGAGACCTCTATCACATAAGTGCACATCATAGGATAATGAATNTCTCTCTCTCTCTCTCTCTCTCTCTCTCTCTCTCTCTCTCTCTCTTCTCTCTCTCTCTCTCTGCCTTTATTCCCCAAGTCCATAATACAAAATTTTGTGTATAGCACAAGCATGTAATTATACCTTCTACCCTTTTTTTCAAATTTTGATAATCATAGAGCCCTTTGTGTGTGTATGTACTAAAATAGAGTAAAATAAAAATTAATTGTTTAGGCATGCATTTATAAGAAAATACTCAATTGAATTAAAATTATATTAAGGGTGCTTTGTGTAAATAAGCCTTGTAGGAATAGAGTTCATTTCATTCTTACCTTTCTTGTGAAGAAATCTTGTCTCAAGCACTATGAGAACGCTAGGCTTGTAAGCAAAGAAATTCTATTTTTAATAATTATAATACCAATAGTAATAAGTGTAGATGGAGTAGATCACTTGCCTCCTTCAAAATTTTCACTTAATGACTAAATATTTATGATGACTAATTATACTATAATTAATTAAGAGAATAAATCATATGGTCCAATAAATTTAATTAAGAATTTCATGAAGAGAAGCCAAAAATGAAGTCATAATGTTGTTGAATCAATTCTAATATTGAGAATTAACACCTTATATTTGATCAAATTAATTGTCGGATTTTATTTTCTCATCTCTTATATAATTATTTATCATAAAAATAATATATTTATATCATATAATTATTATAAAGTAAATAAATAANAGTATATATATATATATATATATATATATATATATATATATAATTCTCACAATAACTTTCTCCATCACAGCTTTACAATCAACTTTCTAAATTTCTTCAGCCATTCCAAACAGACTCTAAATCATATGGTCCAATACATTTAATTAAGAATTTCATGAATAGAAGCCAAAAATGAAGTAATCATGTTGTTGAATCAATTCTAATATTGAGTATTAACACCTTATATTTGATCAAATTAATTATCGGATTTTGTTTTCTCATCTCTTATATAATTATTTATCATAAAAATAATATATTTATATCATATATTTTTTAAAAATTAAATAAATAACATAATATATAATTATAAATTTATCTAAATGAGCTGTGAAATGAAGAGACAGAATAAGGCAAGTTACTTTTATGTCCGGCCACAAGTAGGAAAACACNATATATAATTATAAATTTATCTAAATGAGCTGTGAAATGAAGAGACAGAATAAGGCAAGTTAGTTTTATGTCTGGCCACAAGTAGGAAAACATTTGAAATTTATTGGCTACTCCATTATTGTGTGTTTGGCCTTTCTGAGGGAACATACCATTTGGCAAAGCACAACTTGCTGCCTTACTGGTTAACATCACCCAAAAATATACTAAACATCATTAGTATTGAAAAATAAGATATTATAGTTCAAGTTTTGACTTAATTAATCACTTTGGGGGCCACCAAGTTTTAATGAAATGTATGTATGTATGTATGTATATACCAGTTAAAAAATAATTCTTATAAATATATTTATAAATTTACATCTTATCAATTTTCTAGAATTGTGTGCTACATTTAAATATGATGATGTTTCAGATGATGCCATAAGACTTAGGTTAATTCCTTTCTCATATATATATATACCAAATAATCTTATAAATATATTTACAAGCTTAAAATGAAAAAAAAAAATATGACTGATAAGGCTACGTTAAATTTCTATAAGCATGAAGAAGTTTTCACATAAAATTTTAGATTTTTACCCTTAATAAAAATTTGAAATTTTAATGTTTTCTTTTATTTGTAAATAAAAGTCAACTTGTTTGAAGTCATACATCAATTTCTTTGGCAGGGAAAAAAAAAATTCAAACCAAATTTAATCATTCAAAAGTTGATTTAAATAATTAGCTCAAACCATGCATATATAATACCATTATAAATTTATGTATTTTTATAAAAAAAATATTATGAATTTCATATTAAAACTCAGCTTTTGTGTGAAATAAAATCAATTATAATTTTCATTTTTGCAGCTTCCTAATTAATATGAATTCGACATATTAATTCAATTTCAAAATTAATTTAAATTATCTTCATATCAATCCTTANAAATTATGACTGATAAGGCTATGTTAAAGTTCTATAAGCATGAAGAAGTTTTCACATAAAATTTTAGATTTTGACCCTTAATAAAAATTTGAAATCTTAATGTTTTTTTTTATAATTTATTGGTAAATAAAAGTCAACTTGTTTGAAGTCATGCATCAATTTCTTTGGCAGGGAAAAAAAAATTCAAACCAAATTTAATCATTCAAATGTTGATTTAAATAATTAGCTCAAACCATGCATATATAATACCATTATAAATTTATGTATTTTTATTAAAAAAAAATATTATGAATTTCATATTAAAACTCAGCTTTTGTATGAAATAAAATCAATTATAATTTTCATATTTGCAGCTTCCTAATTAATATGAATTCGACATATTAATTCAATTTCAAAATTAATTTAAATTATCTTCATATCAATCCTTAAAAAAAATAAATAAATAAATTGGCCAAATCTCATAAATTTTTTTGAAAATTTAAACTCAGCCCAAATAAAACTATTAATTATAAAAAATAAAAAATTAAACCACCAATAAACCAATGCCACGTGCCAACAGCACCTATATTATGCATTTTTCTTCCCCTAGGTCTAAAAACTCACTATTTTTCTTCATCATTCTGTGTGTGAAGAAATATTTCTCACCATGGAAAGCGAAGCCAAATCACCTTCTTCTTCCTCGGACAGCTCCAGCACCCATCCGTCTGCTCCTCCTCCCTCCAACAACACAGAAGATTATAAAATCACAGAGCTAAGCCTCGCCCTTCATATCTCAAATCCCACCTCTGATCTGCAGCAGAACAATTTCCGCACCCAAAGGTAGCTTTTTTACACTATCTTCTTCTTCTTCTTCTTCTTCATTCTGTCTGAAAACCCTAATCATTTATTATTATTATTATTTTTACTTTTTGATTAGAGAGCAATATCCACCAGCGAACTGGCCGCCAATAAAAAATATCATGTCAGCTGCAGTAAAACAGAGGAAAAAATTGCAGAAAACCCCCTCATTTTTCATCAAAGTATATATGGAGGGGATTCCGATTGGCAGAAAAATAGATTTATATGCTGTTGATGGATATAATGGATTGACAGAGCAGATTTCCAATATGTTTGCTGCTCTCATTCTCTGTGAGGAACCTTTTTTTTCTTCTTCTTAAATAGTAATTAATTAGTTTTATTTATTTATTTATTATTAATGATTATTATATATTGATTTGTTTTGAATAATTAATTAATTTGTTGCATGCAGCATCTGATCTTGGTGGAATAGTTTCAGAAAAGAGTTATGTGCTCACTTATGAGGATCATGAAGGTGATTGGATGATGGTGGGGGATGTTCCTTGGGAGTAAGATCTTGCACTAATTAATAAATTATAATCTAATTAGTTGATGATTTATTTTGCAAAAATGGCAGAGTTTTTGCCATTAAGAATGTTAAACAGTAATTTCTTAAAATTAGCAAAAAAAATCATAATTTGCAAAACAATTATCACAAATAAAATAACTATAAATAATTTCATTATGACACAAATAGTTTCCTTGATTTTCANTCACTTATGAGGATCATGAAGGTGATTGGATGATGGTGGGGGATGTTCCTTGGGAGTAAGATCTTGCACCAAATAATAAATTATAATCTAATTAGTTGATGATTTATTTTGCAAAAAAGGCAGAGTTTTTGCCATTAAGAATGTTAAACAGTAATTTCTTAAAATTAGCAAAAAAAATCATAATTTGCAAGACAATTATCACAAATAAAATAATTATAAATAATATCATTATGACACAAATAGTTTCCTTGACTTTCTTATTTTTTTTTATCATCCTATGAAAAATAGTTGATTTCATGTTTTACTGATGTTCAGTATTTCTTATTTTCTGAACAGAGATTTCTTGATAACAGTGAAGAGACTAAAGGTTGCAAGTGCTGATAAATGCTAAGAAATATAATAAAAAGGGTGCCTTTTTTGCTTAATTTTTGTTAGATTAGTGCTAAAGTTATTGAATTAATTACCTGTATTTAGTGAGAGACTATGAGTGTGAGCTTTGATTAGGAGAAGCAGGCAGTGGAAGTTAACTTCATTGAATAATGGAGTCCTTTTCTGAAATATCTGAATGGCTTTCAAATTCACAATGAGGGAAAGAAGTGAAGAAAATTTATTGTTTTGGACTCTTTCTTCTTATCCTCTTTTATCCTTTTTTTTTTAGGCATCTGCTTTCCACAGTGATGTGGTCCTCTGGAGCATAATTTAAAAAGGGAGCATGCTTCAGTTTTGAAATTCATTCTCCTGTAATGTTGATTTCAAAATTTTGAAAAAAAAAAAAAAAATTGCTAAAGCTGATCCTAAGGAGATCTGACGGTTCAAAGAGAAAAGAATGATGAAAAAGAGTTATAAGACCCACTCTTCCGAGCGAGTAAAGCTATTCGAGTTAAAGCTGTTAAGACCAAAGCCGATTGTGCCACGAGACAGTCTGATGACAACCGAATGATACAAGAAAGATTAAATTGAGGACCTAGAGAGCAGCGATATGATGAGCTCATACAAGTAAAATACCAAGAATACCTTGTACGTGCTGGGTCTGCATTGACTGAAGATGCGGGTCGAGTTGTTGGAGTTACTCATTGCCCACTGAGAGGGCCACCAAAGGCAAAGGATGGAGACTGAGACAAGATTCACATCCTTTCGGCCACCCTTACCATGAAGACATAAGGCTATCCCAAGACCACGGGGCAACCAACAAAACATACCACCGAGGAAGTCATGAATGGTATCCTGACCAGCAACCAGTTCAATTTAACGAGCACCAGTTGCCCAACCATGAAGCACCCAAGACAACTCTGTTGAGAGTTTCAATTAACAAAATAGTGGAGGCCATGCAGAATAAAGATGATTTCAGAAGAGCACCCCAGATGAAAATTGAAGCTTACTTTCAGGACCCTAAGAAGTACAGTGCTTACTATAGAATCCATAGGCATGACACGGAGGAATGCCGATGTCTTTAATAAGAATTGATTGAAGAGCTGATCAAAGACAAAAACTTAAGGAGTTTGTGCTCGAGGAGCAACGACCGAGCTACAAGGAAAAGCTCTAGTGAAAGATATTTTGGATGAGCCACTCTTAATTCACACAATCCACATCACTGACATAGTTTCTACCATTTTTAGAGGAGGAGACTCATCCCTTCAAGCCAGCCAGAAGAGACTTCAGTTAGAAGAGCTATGTGGATCCACCCTCACTCTCAAATGTAGCTTACAACCCTCATATCCTTCACTGATGAAGAGTTCCCTTAGTAGTAATCCTTACAATGATGTCATCACCGTCACTGCATTACTCGACAACTACCAGATATATACCATTCTCATCGACACTAGTAGCTTTGTGAATATTTTGTTCGAGTCAGTGTTTTATATTATGAGTATCAACAACGATCAAATGACACGATAATAGGCCCTCTCTATGGTTTTTCTGGCAAGTGGAAGTCCTAGGAACTATCACTCTGTCAGTCACTTGGGGAGAAAATGATAAGCAATTGACCAATATTAAAAATTTTCCAGTGATCGATTCACAACCTACTTGCAAGGCTATCTTTAACCGTCCCCTGCTCAACTCCTTCATAGTCATCACCTCAACCTATCATATGTTCCCAAGCAATGAGGAATTAATCACCGTATAAGGTGACCTAGAACAGTCTTGCACTTGTTACCTCCTTGTGGTTGGTCTCTCAAGTTTGAAAATTTAAGAGAATGAGGTCTTGTGACTAGCGAGATCACCCATCAGTTCTTGGTGATGGAGGATAAAACTGAAAAAGTTTTTCAAATAAGTAAAGTTTGTGATGAAATGTGCAAATATGTGCTGATCGATACTCTACGAGACCACCAAGACATTTTCTCCTAGTCCAACATCGAAATGCTAGGGATACTAAACGATGGTGTGTGTCTTCACCTTAACTTCAATCCAACTGCCTGATCGATGAAGCAAAGGAAGAGTTCATCAATCATCACTCTGGTCGAGCCGATCCAAGAGGAGGTTCAAAAACTACTAGAGGTCATCTATGCCTGAGAGGTCCAGTACCCACCGTAGGTGTCCAACATTACCATGATGTAGAAGTCAAATGACAAACGGAGGATGTTTGTGGACTTCACGAACTTGAACAATGTCTGCTTAAATGATAGCCACTCCATGTCTTGGATTGAAACACTCATGTATTCATTGGTTGATTATTCTGTAATGAGTTTCCTTAGCACATTCTCTTGCTACCATCAGATCAAAATACATTCAACCGACGCGGATAAAATCATGTTCTAGAGAGGGGGTGGATTGTTATCATGCAATGGTCTTTGTGCTAAAAAATGTTTGTGCTACCTACTAGTGAATGATGAATGTAATCACTACAAAACAGAAAGAAAAAAATATTGAAGTGTATATGGATGATGTTTTTGTGAAAAGCCAAAAGCGTAAGCAACACATAAGAGATCTTTTTTTTTTTGAAATACTTAAAAATTTTAATAAGAAGCCCAATAAGCTCAAGGTGCACCTTTAGGCATTCACAGACAAATTTTTAGAATACCTCCTAAACCTAAAGGGAATAAATGCCAATCAATAAGGTGTAAGAACTGATCAATATGTCATCCCATGAAACACCAAGAAAGTTCAAAAGCTGTCCACCCATATTACATAACTAAGCTGGTTTATCTCAAAATCAAATGACAAGAGCATTTCCATTTTAAAAACATTGAGGTGAGCAAAGAGCTTTATTTGGCTGAATAAATGTAAACAATCATTCAGAAAGCTAAAGGACTCCCCAACGTCACCATCGTTATTTTAGAATCCAAAGTAGAACGAAAAGCTCTCCCTATACTTAGGTGTTGGACCTGAAGCAATTAACTCAGTTTTTTCTGAGAAAAGCCATGGAATTAGCTCTCAATTTATTATGTCAGTTGAGTCATCCGAGGTACTGAGCTCAGATATCCAATTATGAAAAAATAATGTTTGCTCTAATTATTTTATTTCTACCCTAATACTTTACCGGTACTTCTAAACACAACATATCAGGATCATCATCGACCACCTGTTTAAGTTTGTGCTCATCAGGCTAACTCCGATCAGCTTCATAAATAGATGGTGGAACTCAGTAAGCTTAATCTCNGGAGAAGATATCTTAAGCTACCACAAAGGAGGAGATAATAGCTATAGAGTTAGAGAGGAGGAGAGCATCTTGAGGCCTTGTATCAAGGTGTCGCTTGAGAGGGAGGCCATTGAAGGAAGATGAGGGCTCATCTCTATGTATAAGCTATGTATTCTCCATTTCTTTTGCCTTAGTGAACTATTTGATTGATTCCCTTCCGTGGACGTAGATCTAATTGGATCGAACCACGTAAACGATCTGTGTTTGCTTGTCTTCTTTTTCGTCTCATTTCTATGCCAGGAAGTATATATCTCACAACAATACTCTACGAGACCACCAAGACATTTTCTCCTAGTCCACCATCGAAATGCTAGGGATACTAAACGATGTTGTGTGTCTTCACCTTAACTTCAATCCAACTGCCTGATCGATGAAGCAAAGGAAGAGTTCATCAATCATCACTCTGGTCGAGCCGATCCAAGAGGAGGTTCAAAAACTACTAGAGGTCGTCTATGCCTGAGAGGTCCAGTACCCACCATTGGTGTCCAACATTACCATGATGTAGAAGTCAAATGACAAATGGAGGATGTGTGTGGACTTCACCAACTTGAGCAATGTCTGCCTAAATGATAGCCACTCCATGTCTTGGATTGAAACACTCATGTATGCATTGGTTGATTATTCTGTAATGAGTTTCCTTAGCACATTCTCTTGCTACCATCAGATCAAAATACATTCAACCGACGCGGATAAAATCATGTTCTAGAGAGGGGGTGGATTGTTATCATGCAATGGTCTTTGTGCTAAAAAATGTTTGTGCTACCTACTAGTGAATGATGAATGTAATCACTGCAAAACAGAAAGAAAAAAATATTAAAGTGTATATGGATGATGTTTTTGTGAAAAGCCAAAAGCCTAAGCAACATATAAAAGAACTTTTTTTTTNTTGGGACCGGGAGGTCTTAGAAGAAGTTATTGATTCGAAGCGCCTCAAAATCAAGGCAACCCAATGACTTATGATCGAGGAAATGCTTTTTTGGAGAACAATCACATTTTTTTTATCTGAGGCGTACAATTGAAGACGAGGGAGAGGATTTCCTCCAAAAAATACACTCAGGAGAGTGCGAGATCCACTTTGAAGGGAAAAAAAATGGCACACCAAGTGCAATGATAGGGTTATTTCCGGCTAAAGCATAAAAAAGATGCTAAGGGATTGTCAAGGAGATACAAGAAATATTAGAAATAAACACGGTCGCAGCACCTTCGGACTAATAAACTATAGCCCATTGTTAGAACATGACCTATCGCCAACTACGAACTCGACATCCTCGGACCCTTTCCCCACCACGAGGCCAACACAAATTCCTACTCAAGGTGGATTACTTTTCTAAGTAGATCAAGGATAAGATGATAAGTAGAATCACCATAAAGGTCCTTCGAAACTTCATCTGGAATTGTCTGATGTGTCTATATGGGCTACCGCTTTTAATCATCACAGACAACATAACACAATTTGCTAACTAGGGGGTGAAAGATTTTTTCCAAAACTAGGAGATCAATCTAAAATTTATGTTTGTTCATCACCTTAGAATAAATGGGTAGAACAAAGTAGCTAACAAGATCATCTTAAACCTGCTGGGGAAAAAAGGTGAAGGGAAACTAAGTCAAGGTCCTTCTATTTGTTCTCCAGGCAGTCTAAACGACACCTTTCAAGATGAGTAGGCTAACGTTGTTCATGTTATTGTACGAGATGGTGGAAATATTGTCAGTCAAATATAGCCATCAAAACCAAAGAGTGGCGATAGCCTCAACATTAGAAAAGAGTAGATTTAGTGGAGTGATAGGAAGCAAATGACGAGAGATTAATGCTCACAATTGACCTTATGTTGGAGAAATGTGCCAACTCAGCTTTCGACATATAGAAGTGAAGTCATGAACATCTCAGAATTATAACAAGTATATCTAAGGAGACTTTCATCACTAGAGACCTCATGTTGAAGAAAGTTAGCATAGTCGAGCAAGGATAAGCCATGAGAAAGCATGACCAGACATGGATCGGGCATTCATCATTGACAAGCGGGTCTCCCTTGAAGATACAAGCTAAAAATCTACACGGGAAAAAGTACCTCAGACGTTGAGTGGAGATGACTTGAAGATATTTTATCCTTAAGATTTTTTTGGTATCTCAGTACTGAAAATGTGTCATCATTCTAACATTTGTATTTTATTGCCAATTGCATGCAATGGTAAATAAAAATTATACTTTTGTACATATGATCCCAATTTCGACCAAAACTCAAGAAACTTAAGAAGTTCATGTAAGCAATTGGAAAAAAACTGACCAACCCCCTGGAAACTCAAACTGATCCATTAGAAATATTTTTGTTCGAGCCAAACACTCATAATGTTGGATAACGCCCAATCAGTAAAAATTATCTAAATAACCGATAATGATGAACAAACATCTGATCATTAATTATATATGAATCGACTTATAATGCTTAAGTATAAAAAAAACCCAAGTTAGATTAAATTTTGGCGGCGGTTCCATACCCATTAGTGATAAGATCCACAGTTTCTAGCAAATGAATCACCTCAGCAACAAGTCATGATGGTTACCCTCGCAATGACTATGATAAGATTCAGTTAATATGTCTGACATAACTGCGGTTCGTCAAAGGCGATGACTACTATGAGTGAATGTGACATGGGAGGTATATGAATTCCGTTGGGTGATAACATTAACCCTCCGTAATCATAATCCCTTTAAACTCAACAACCTTTATTTCAATTAGCCTTTCAACTTTGTGAAACGAGCCAAAGTGGATTACCTTCTACCAATTGAATCTCCCTAACTATAATAATTGCCTGATGCAAGTATATAAAATAAAAAGAATAAACTCAAAGGTATGGCAAGCACATAAAGATAAACACTTTCAATGTTTTTGTTTATAAATCAAGTCATTCTTATAGAAAATGGGTAAAAAAAAAAAGGCTACATATTGGAGAGTGCCTCAGCTTCAGTTGTCACTGCCCATTCTTCCGTTAACTTTTCCCTGTCTTTGGTAGCTGCCAAATTTTCCTCAGCATCTATCAATTTTCACATTCTCGGAGAAGAACCATCAAATGGAAATGAAAAGTATCCTAGTCCATCAGTTGATACCTATCTGTCACTTGACATAGGGCTGAGAGACAGTGATCCATAAGAGCCTCATTGTATGAGCAAGATAAGATGACATCAACGAGAGTCAAAGGGTAAAAAGCCATAGTGAGAGATTCAAAATACAAATCTTTCTTAAGATTGATTAGTGCAAACCGATTGTCCAAGTTGGTGCTCACATTCACCCCTTCATCTTATAGTGGAACCCTCCTGGGCATGGATCCCTTATGATTCTTTTGAGACGAGGGATGAGGCAAGTTGCTTAGATAAATCACGGGCGACTTCCCCTTACAACAAACTTCCTCTAGGCTAGGGGACTCAAACTAGGGCTCAGGTCCACTCTGGCTGACCAGAGAAGGACATAATGCATTGTCCCTGATAGGAAGATTGATGAGGGAAGGAGCGACCAATTAAGGGGTGATAGATGTTGTTTTTGGTCACTCCACCGAAGCCTCCTCTTTTCCGTGGCTCGATTCCACCAGGCACACCATCATCTCAGCCTCGTGATGTTATGTGCTCATATATGCGTGAAAAGATAGATGTCATTTACATATCTAAACACCTAACCTTCAGTTTTTACATATATGCGTGAAAAGGTATCCATTTCAATTTAAAAAACTTAAACTAATGAAATTGTTAATGTGAAATATATGAAAGATTTGGGTGATATAAATGTANGAACACGAGCTGCTTAACGAGCCGAACACGAGCTGTTCACGAACAACGAGCCAAATTGACAGCCCTAGCTCAGATATCCAATTATGAAAAAATAATGTTTGCTCTAATTATTTCATTTCTACCCTAATACTTTACCAGTACTTCTAAACACAACATATCAGGATCATCATCGACCACCTGTTTAAGTTTGTGCTCATCAGGCTGACTCTGATCAGCTTCATAAATAGACGGTGGAACTCAGTAAGCTTAATCTCTCTTATGTGCTTCACACTGCATCAAAGCACAACCCATAGCTAATTTCTTGGCTGATTTGTCCAAACATAGAAAGCCAGGAAAGATGTGGCTACTAATAACCATACTTGAGTCCTACACATCACCGAAGTGTCTTGTCAAATTGGGACAAGGTTTGGTCTGGCTCTGACTAATCCAGTTGAGAATCATTTATACCACTCAATTGAAGTTGGATTCGAAGTCATGAATGATCAAGTTGAATACGAAACTCTAATCATCGGGTTGTGATTCTCTTACGAGATGTGCACCTGACATCTCTTGGAGAAATATGAATCACAATTGGTGGTGAATCGAGTGAACATATAATTCAAGGTTAGAGATGAGATGATGACCAAATATCTCAGTAAAACTAAACTAGAGATAGAAAAATTTTTATGCTTCAAGATCAAGCGCACAATCGTGTGGGAGACCTCCTATTCAAGTGCATCTAGTTGGGGGAGGGGACACCTCAAAAGCTTATCTGACCGACCATTTAGGAAGCCAAAATGACAGAGTTAGAAGTTGAAGGGACAGTTGGGTACATCCTTATATCCTGTAATTTGGGATCGGGAGGTCTTAGAAGAAGTTATTGATTCGAAGCGCCTCAAAATCAAGGCAACCCAATGACTTATGATCGAGGAAATGCTTTTTTGGAGAACGTTCACATTTTTTTTATCTGAGGCGTACAATTGAAGACGAGGGAGAGGATTTCCTCCAAAAAATACACTCAGGAGAGTGCGAGATCCACTTTGAAGGGAAAAAAAAATGGCACACCAAGTGCAATGATAGGGTTATTTCAGGCTAAAGCATAAAAAAGATGCTAAGGGATTGTCAAGGAGATACAAGAAATATTAGAAATAAACACGCTCGTAGCACCTTCAGACTAATAAACTATAGCCCATTGTTAGAACATGACCTATCGCCAACTAGGAACTCGACATCCTCGGACCCTTTCCCTCACCACGAGGCCAACACAAATTCCTACTCAAGGTGGATTATTTTTCTAAGTAGATCAAGGATAAGATGATAAGTAGAATCACCATAAAGGTCCTTCGAAACTTCATCTGGAATTGTCTGATGTGTCTATATGGGCTACCGCTTTTAATCATCACAGACAAAATAACACAATTTGCTAACTAGGGGGTGAAAGATTTTTTCCAAAACCAGGAGATCAATCTAAAATTTGTGTCTGTTCATCACCTTAGAATAAATGGGTAGAACAAAGTAGCTAACAAGATCATCTTAAATCTGCTGGGGAAAAAAGGTGAAGGGAAACTAAGTCAAGGTCCTTCTATTTGTTCTCTAGGCAGTCTGAACGACACCTTCCAAGATGAGTAGGCTAACGTTGTTCATGTTATTGTACGAGATGGTGAAATATTGTCAGTCAAATATAGCCATCAAAACCAAAGAGTGGCGATAGCCTCAACATTAGAAAAGAGTAGATTTAGTGGAGTGATAGGAAGCAAATGACGAGAGATTAATGCTCACACTTGACCTTATGTTGGAGAAATGAGCCAACTCAACTTTCGACATATAGAAGTGAAGTCATGAACATCTCAGAATTATAACAAGTATATCTAAGGAGACTTTCATCACTAGAGACCTCGTGTTGAAGAAAGTTAGCATAGTCGAGCAAGGATAAGCCATGATAAAGCATGACCATACATGGACCAGGCATTCATCATTGGCAAGCTGGTCTCCCTTGAAGATACAAGCTAAAAATCTACACGGGAAAAAGTTCGTTAGACGTTGAGTGGAGATGACTTGAAGACATTTTATCCTTAAGATTTTTTGGTATCTCAGTACTGAAAATGTGTCATCATTCCAACCTTTGTATTTTATTTCCAATTGCATGCAATGGTAAATAAAAATTATACTTTTGACCAGCTTGTTTCTAATCATTGGAAAAACTGAATCACGTAAGCAATTGGAAAAAACTGACCAACCCCCTGGGAACTCAAACCGTCCATTAGAAATATTTTTGTTCTAGCCAAACACTCATAATGTTGGATAACGCCCAATCAGTAAAAATTATCTAAATAACCGATAATGATGAACAAACATCTGATCATTGAATTATATATGAATCGACTTATAATGCTTAAGTATAAAAAAACCCAAGTTAGATTAGATTTTGGCGGCGGTTCCATACCCATTAGCGATACGATCCACAGTTTCTAGCAAATGAATCACCTCGGCAACAAGTCATGATGGTTACCCTCGCAATGACTATGATAAGATTCAGTTAATATGTCTGGCATAACCGCGGTTTGTCAAAGGCGATGACTACTCTGAGTGACTATGACATGGGAGGTATATGAATTCCTTGGGGTGATAACATTAACCCTCCGTAATCATAATCCATTTAAATTCAACAATCTTTATTTCAATTAGCCTTTCAACTTTGTAAAACGAGCCAAAGTGGATTACCTTCTACCAATTGAATCTCCCTAACTATAATAATTGCTTGATGCAAGTATATAAAATAAAAAGAATAAACTCAAAGGTATGGCAAGCACATAAAGATAAACACTTTCAATGTTTTTGTTTATAAATCAAGTCATTCTTATAGAAAATGGGTCAAAATAAAAAAAAAAAGAATACATATTGGGGAGTGCCTCAGCTTCAGTTGTCACTGCCCATTCTTCCGTTAACTTTTCCCTGTCTTTGGTCGCTGCCAAATTTTCCTCAGCATCTATCAATTTTCACATTCTCGGAGAAGAACCATCAGATGGAAATGAAAAGTATCCTAGTCCATCAGTTGATACCTATCTGTCACTTGACATAGGGCTGAGAGACAGTGATCCATAAGAGCCTCATTGTAGGAGCAAGGTAAGATGGCATCAACGAGAGTCAAAGGGTAAAAAGCCATAGTGAGAGATTCAAAATACAAATCTTTCTTAAGATTGATTAATGCAAACTGATTGTCCAAGTTGGTGCTCACATTCACCCCTTCATCTTATAGTGGAACCCTACTGGGCATGGATCCCTTATGATTCTTTTGAGACGAGGGATGAGGCAAGTTGCTTAGATAAATCACGGGCGACTTCCCCTTACAACAAACTTCCTCTAGGCTAGGGGACTCAAACTAGGGCTCAAGTTCACTCTGGCTGACCAGAGAAGGACATAATGCATTGTCCCTGATAGGAAGATTGATCAGGGAAGGAGCGACCAATTAAGGGGTGATAGATGTTGTTTTTGGTCACTCCACCGAAGCCTCCTCTTTTTCTTGGCTTGATTCCACCAGGCTCACCATCATCTCAGCCTCGTGATGTTATGTGCTCATATATGCGTGAAAAGATAGATGTTATTTACATATCTAAACACCTAACCTTCAGTTTTTACATATATGCGTGAAAAGGTACCCATTTCAATTTAAAAAACTTAAACTAATGAAATTGTTAATGTGAAATATATGAAAGATTTGGGTGATATAAATGTNCTTTGTATTTACATATCTAAACACCTAACCTTCAGTTTTTACATATATGCGTGAAAAGGTACCCATTTCAATCTTAAGAACTTAAACTAATGAAATTTTTAATGTGACATAAATAAAAGATATGGGTGATATAAATGTAAAAAGCAAGGTTGTCCAAGTATTAGATATATAAATACATAACTTGGGGTGGTATAAGCATAAAAAGCCAAAATTTAATGCTAGATATCTAAATTTATAGAAATTGAGTGGTATGTATGTAAGGGCAGGATTCATGACATTTAAATAAATATTATATATGTAACATACATAAATTTTTTATGTTTGTTCGTAATCAAACTTCAAGTAACAACTAAATTTCAGTTTGCTCGTAACCCCACCATTAAGGGTCCGTTTGGGGCAGCTTCTGCGTTTCAGGATAAACTGTTTATCTTGAAACGCGGCCTGCGGGTCGGCTGCAGGGGTTGACCTGCGGCTTGCGTTAAGCTGACGAAACGCGTGAACCAAACGGTACGACAGCGTTTTGAAAGCGCCGCCTGCACTTATAAGCTGCCCCAAACAGACCCTAAAACTAAATTATATTTTGATTCAATTTGTTCGATTTTATGAAATCAAGATGAATCTCTAAATTATTAAATTTAGATTACGGTGAATATAATAGAAAAAAAAACAATTAAATTGTAGGTTACACTTTTTTAAATAAATTAAATAATTTTAAAATTCATTTAAATAAATAAATAATTTTTAATTTTTTTCCTAAAATTACGCTCAAAACAAGCCGGCTTGACGAAGGACGGCAAAACGCAGAAATGGTGAGTCGCACACAAAGACAAAAATAGTAATAATATTAAAAAAAATTAAAATTAAAAATAGAAGCCGTCCATCCCCTCATTTCCCGTATGACGCGAATCTCAATTTTTTTTTCTTTTTTATTTTATTTTATTTATGGAAGACTATGTAACATTATATAAATTTATGCAATTATTATTTTTGCATTTTGATCTTTAAACTGGATTAAAAAATATTATTATTATTTTTAAATAATAATATAATTATTTTTTTTATTTTTGAATTTTATTTTATTTAATCATTTAAATTTAAGTAAGTATTGGATTAAATATAAATATAAATGTATATTCCCATTTTTTATTTAAAAAATTTTACATACATTCCACACTATCTCATGTATTTACATATTTAAAACCTTAAAAATTGATAATTTATATTTATATTTACAATGAAAATATCTTTTTCATTTTAAAGAAGTCAGTGATAATAATATTTTTAATATGATCTTGAATACATTTTGGAAAAGTCACAATTATTCGGCGATAAAAGGATCACTTATGCCGATACTTTTAATATCCGACAAAATTAGGCCGGATTATAATTAAACGTGTAAACGAGCTGAACACGAGCAAGCCCAGGCCCAGCTTGTGTTCAGCTCGTTTATATTTCGAGCTCAAAAATTGTGTTCGTGTTCGGCTCGTTCNTAAAAATTGATAATTTATATTTATATTTACAATGAAAATATCTTTTTCATTTTAAAGAAGTTAGTGATAATAATATTTTTAATATGATCCTGAATACATTTAGGAAAAGTCACAATTATTCGGCGATAAAAGGATCACTTCTGCCGTTACTTTTAATATCCGACAAAATTAGGCCAGATTATAATTAAAGGTGTAAACGAGCCGAACACGAGCAAGCCCAGGCCCAGCTCGTGTTCGGCTTGTTTATATTTCGAGCTCAAAAATTATGTTCGTGTTCGACTTGTTCGCTTAGTGAGCCGAACACGATCCGTTCACGAACAAAGAGTCATTTTGACAACCCTAATCATGTAGTCATCAGATGTTAAGGATTGCGGCAAGATTTAAAACATCATTTGAATCTAATTTAATAATTTTTATTCTATTTTCTTCACTAATACTTTTAATTGATTACAAATCGTTGTAANCGTTCGCTTAGCGAGCCGAACACGAGCCGTTCACGAACAAAGAGTCATTTTGACAACCCTAATCACGTAGCCCTAAGATGTTAAGGATTTGGACAAGATTTAAAACATCATTTGAATCTAATTTAATAATTTTTATTCTATTTTCTTCATTAATACTTTTAATTGATTACAAATCATTGTATCCTTGTAGTCAATTAAATTTTTAAAAAATACTACTCATCAAAGATATATATATAATTGATTAATAGTATTTCGAACTAAAACGAGCTGATTGACTCGTTAACTTAGCGAACGAGTCGAACACGAGTTTCTTAACAAGCCGAGCACGAGCTGTTTGCGAATAACGAACTGTTTTGACAGCCCTAGTTATGATAAGCTGAATTTCTGATCAAAGATATGAAATTTTAAATATTAGTTATGTAAATAGATAAAAATTGTGTGTATATATGCATTTTATTATTTATTTATTTCTCTCTCTTTTTTAGCCCTTTTAAACCGGCTGATTTCCTCTGCAAGAGCCATACACAGAGAGAGAGAGAGAGAGAGAGAGAGGAAAAATGGGGAGAGGAGATTTTGTTGATATTGTGGTGGCAATTATTCTGCCACCTCTCGGCGTCTTCCTCCGGTTTGGATTGAAGGTAATTAGAATTAATTAATTAATGAATATAAATAAAATGCAACAAATTATTATTTTTTTTTAAAATAAATTATATATATTGATTATTGATGAGCNTATGTAAATAGATAAAAATTGTGTGTATATATGCAAATGCCTCTTTTACTATTTATTTATTTATTTATCTCTTTTTTAGCCCTTTTAAACCGGCTGATTTCCTCTGCAAGAGCCATACACAGAGAGGAGAGAGAGAGAGAAAGAGTGGGAGAGAGAGAGAGAGAGAGAGGAAAAATGGGGAGAAGAGATTTTGTTGATATTGTGGTGGCAATTATTCTGCCACCTCTCGGCGTCTTCCTCCGGTTTGGATTGAAGGTAATTAAAATTAATTCATTAATAAATATAAATAAATTGCAACAAATTATTTTTTTTTAAAAAATATATTATATATTTTGATTATTGATGAGCAGGAGGAGTTCTGGATCTGCCTCGTTCTTACCCTCTTCGGCTACCTCCCAGGCATCATCTACGCCGTCTATGTCATCACCAAGTGATCGATCACATCATCTCCGCCGTCCATTTTTTCTTCTTCTAAAATAACAGTGCAAATGTTTTTATTTTCTTTTTTCTCCGTTCGGCTTTCGCTTATTAAATTCCTATTTTCCTCTTTCCTTGCCCTNACATCATCTCCGCCGTCCATTTTTTCTTCTTCTAAAATAACAGTGCAAATGTTTTTATTTTCTTTTTTCTCCATTTGGCTTCCGTTTATTAAATTCCTATTTTCCTCTTTCCTTGCCCGTTTTTATTCAGATTTTGGATATCATAAATAGGAGAAATTATTGCATACGGATACCGCATGCATCTCTGCATGCGGTGTCCGATCCTGACCATAATTCACGGTGATCTACGGTTATGATTATTTACATTTTTTTAAAAAAAGAAAAAAAAATTTAGGTGGGNTTTTTATTCAGATTTTGGATATCCTAACTAGGGCCGCTGTTAACGATTCGATTTCGAGCTGAGTTGGGGCTCGAATAGATTTAGTCGTGGCTCGTTATATTTTATTTCAAGCCAAGANAAAAAAAATTTAGGTGGGGCCCACCGAAATACATCAGGACCGTAAATCACCTGATTTACGGTCCGGATCGGATACCGCACACAAGCTGTGCGGTGTCGATCCGTATGGAATAATTTTTCCCTAAATAGGGCGGCTGTTAACGATTCGATTTTGAGCCGAGTTGGGGCTCGAATACATTTAGTCGTGGCTCGTTATATTTTTATTTCAAGCCAAAATCGCTCAAAATTGAATCGAGCTCGATCCGGCTTGAAATCAAAACAAGCTGACTCAAATTGAGTTATTTAGATTTGTTTTAGCTCAGAATTGGTTTGATCCAACTCAAACTTGAAACTGATTAACTCAAATTGAGTTATTTGGATCTATTCCAGCTCGAAATCGGCTTGTAACTCGTTATATTCAATTTTACTTAACATTAGATATATATAACTTTTATAAATAAAAAATAATACGAGGTGGTCTCGAGTCAATTCAAGCCGATTCATGTATGACTCGAAATCGACTTGAAAAAAATTCGATCTGGCTCATAGCCCGGCTCATTGTTTGGATCCGACCTCAACCAAGCTAACATTTTAATCGACTTTGGATGATTAAAGGTCTTGGAGCTAATTTCATAGCCCTAATCCGAACCAAATATAAAATTGAGTTAATCCTTATTAAATGTTAATTAAGTGCTTAATAAATTTTAATGATCATAATTTCTTTCATAAAATTTGGGTTATTTTATTAAGGGGTTATTTGGANATGTTAATTAAGTGCTTAATAAATTTTATTGATCATAATTTCTTTCATAAAATTTGGGTTATTTTATTAAGGGGTTATTTGGTTGCTTCTATTAGTAAAGTAATGTAAATCAATTGTAAAGAATTTTTATATTTCATCCATTGTTTTAATGAAATTGCAATGTCATAAAATTTTGATGAATTCAAAATTTATTTTTTAAATTGGGTGAATTAAAAAATTAAGCGATTTTTAAATACACTGTGGAAACTGATTCGTGCCGGCCTCTACAGTTTAACTGTTGGCGATCATCGTAGTCACCACTTGTCGATCACTNTTTTATATTTCATCCATTGTTTTAATGAAATTGCAATGTCATAAAATTTTGATGAATTCAAAATTTATTTTTCAAATTGGGTGAATTGATCCGTGCCGGCCTCTGCAGTTTAACTGCNAAGTAATGTAAATCAATTGTAGAGAATTTTTATATTTCATCCATTGTTTTAATGAAATTGCAATGTCATAAATTTTTTATGAATTTAAAATTTATTTTTCAAATTGGGTGAATTAAAAAATTAAGCGATTTCTAAATACAATGTGGAAATTGATCTGTGCCGGCCTCTGCTGTTTAACTGTTGGCGATCATCATAGTCACCACTTGCTGATCACCGCTCACTTTACATTTAAATTAATATAGGAATCTCTTATTTATTTTACTTCAATTTAAAAAATGATAAAAAAAGTTAAAACATATTTTTTATTTTAATTATAAAAGTATTTTTGGAGCTCTAATTTCTTATCATGATGGAGATGTGCAATAACATTTTAATATTGTCATTAAAATTATAATTTTGTGTATTCTAATTTTTTTTCTTATTTTGTCTTCTATAGTATAATATGATTATGACTTTTGAATATATATATATATATATATATATATATATATATATATATATATATATATATATATATATATATATATATATATATATATATATATATATATA